>OY744475.1:186898882-186928883 GCA_963556175.1 Tipula confusa | reverse complement strand
TTAATATTTTAATATTTTAATATTTTAATATTTTAATATTTTAATATTTTAATATTTTAATATTTTAATATTTTAATATTTTAATATTTTAATATTTTAATATTTTAATATTTTAATATTTTAATATTTTAATATTTTAATATTTTAATATTTTAATATTTTAATATTTTAATATTTTAATATTTTAATATTTTAATATTTTAATATTTTAATATTTTAATATTTTAATATTTTAATATTTTAATATTTTAATATTTTAATATTTTAATATTTTAATATTTTAATATTTTAATATTTTAATATTTTAATATTTTAATATTTTAATATTTTAATATTTTAATATTTTAATATTTTAATATTTTAATATTTTAATATTTTAATATTTTAATATTTTAATATTTTAATATTTTAATATTTTAATATTTTAATATTTTAATATTTTAATATTTTAATATTTTAATATTTTAATATTTTAATATTTTAATATTTTAATATTTTAATATTTTAATATTTTAATATTTTAATATTTTAATATTTTAATATTTTAATATTTTAATATTTTAATATTTTAATATTTTAATATTTTAATATTTTAATATTTAATATTTTAATATTTTAATATTTTAATATTTTAATATTTTAATATTTTAATATTTTAATATTTTAATATTTTAATATTTTAATATTTTATATTTTAATATTTTAATATTTTAATATTTTAATATTTTAATATTTTAATATTTTAATATTTTAATATTTTAATATTTTAATATTTTAATATTTTAATATTTTAATATTTTAATATTTTAATATTTTAATATTTTAATATTTTAATATTTTAATATTTTAATATTTTAATATTTTAATATTTTAATATTTTAATATTTTAATATTTTAATATTTTAATATTTTAATATTTTAATATTTTAATATTTTAATATTTTAATATTTTAATATTTTAATATTTTAATATTTTAATATTTTAATATTTTAATATTTTAATATTTTAATATTTTAATATTTTAATATTTTAATATTTTAATATTTTAATATTTTAATATTTTAATATTTTAATATTTTAATATTTTAATATTTTAATATTTTAATATTTTAATATTTTAATATTTTAATATTTTTAATATTTTAATATTTTAATATTTTAATATTTTAATATTTTAATATTTTAATATTTTAATATTTTAATATTTTAATATTTTAATATTTTAATATTTTAATATTTTAATATTTTAATATTTTAATATTTTAATATTTTAATATTTTAATATTTTAATATTTTAATATTTTAATATTTTAATATTTTAATATTTTAATATTTTAATATTTTAATATTTTAATATTTTAATATTTTAATATTTTAATATTTTAATATTTTAATATTTTAATATTTTAATATTTTAATATTTTAATATTTAATATTTTAATATTTTAATATTTTAATATTTTAATATTTTAATATTTTAATATTTTAATATTTTAATATTTTAATATTTTAATATTTTAATATTTTAATATTTTAATATTTTAATATTTTAATATTTTAATATTTTAATATTTTAATATTTTAATATTTTAATATTTTAATATTTTAATATTTTAATATTTTAATATTTTAATATTTTAATATTTTAATATTTTAATATTTTAATATTTTAATATTTTAATATTTTAATATTTTAATATTTTAATATTTTAATATTTTAATATTTTAATATTTTAATATTTTAATATTTTAATATTTTAATATTTTAATATTTAATATTTTAATATTTTAATATTTTAATATTTTAATATTTTAATATTTTAATATTTTAATATTTTAATATTTTAATATTTTAATATTTTAATATTTTAATATTTTAATATTTTAATATTTTAATATTTTAATATTTTAATATTTTAATATTTTAATATTTTAATATTTTAATATTTTAATATTTTAATATTTTAATATTTTAATATTTTAATATTTTAATATTTTAATATTTTAATATTTTAATATTTTAATATTTTAATATTTTAATATTTTAATATTTTAATATTTTAATATTTTAATATTTAATATTTTAATATTTTAATATTTTAATATTTTAATATTTTAATATTTTAATATTTTAATATTTTAATATTTTAATATTTTAATATTTTAATATTTTAATATTTTAATATTTTAATATTTTAATATTTTAATATTTTAATATTTTAATATTTTAATATTTTAATATTTTAATATTTTAATATTTTAATATTTTAATATTTTAATATTTTAATATTTTAATATTTTAATATTTTAATATTTTAATATTTTAATATTTTAATATTTTAATATTTTAATATTTTAATATTTTAATATTTTAATATTTTAATATTTTAATATTTTAATATTTTAATATTTTAATATTTTAATATTTTAATATTTTAATATTTTAATATTTTAATATTTTAATATTTTAATATTTTAATATTTTAATATTTTAATATTTTAATATTTTAATATTTTTAATATTTTAATATTTTAATATTTTAATATTTTAATATTTTAATATTTTAATATTTTAATATTTTAATATTTTAATATTTTAATATTTTAATATTTTAATATTTTAATATTTTAATATTTTAATATTTTAATATTTTAATATTTTAATATTTTAATATTTTAATATTTTAATATTTTAATATTTTAATATTTTAATATTTTAATATTTTAATATTTTAATATTTTAATATTTTAATATTTTAATATTTTAATATTTTAATATTTTAATATTTTAATATTTTAATATTTTAATATTTTAATATTTTAATATTTTAATATTTTAATATTTTAATATTTTAATATTTTAATATTTTAATATTTTAATATTTTAATATTTTAATATTTTAATATTTTAATATTTTAATATTTTAATATTTTAATATTTTAATATTTTAATATTTTAATATTTTAATATTTTAATATTTTAATATTTTAATATTTTAATATTTTAATATTTTAATATTTTAATATTTTAATATTTTAATATTTTAATATTTTAATATTTTAATATTTTAATATTTTAATATTTTAATATTTTAATATTTTAATATTTTAATATTTTAATATTTTAATATTTTAATATTTTAATATTTTAATATTTTAATATTTTAATATTTTAATATTTTAATATTTTAATATTTTAATATTTTAATATTTTAATATTTTAATATTTTAATATTTTAATATTTTAATATTTTAATATTTTAATATTTTAATATTTTAATATTTTAATATTTTAATATTTTAATATTTTAATATTTTAATATTTTAATATTTAATATTTTAATATTTTAATATTTTAATATTTTAATATTTTAATATTTTAATATTTTAATATTTTAATATTTTAATATTTTAATATTTTAATATTTTAATATTTTAATATTTTAATATTTTAATATTTTAATATTTTAATATTTTAATATTTTAATATTTTAATATTTTAATATTTTAATATTTTAATATTTTAATATTTTAATATTTTAATATTTTAATATTTTAATATTTTAATATTTTAATATTTTAATATTTTAATATTTTAATATTTTAATATTTTAATATTTTAATATTTTAATATTTTAATATTTTAATATTTTAATATTTTAATATTTTAATATTTTAATATTTTAATATTTTAATATTTTAATATTTTAATATTTTAATATTTTAATATTTTAATATTTTAATATTTTAATATTTTAATATTTTAATATTTTAATATTTTAATATTTTAATATTTTAATATTTTAATATTTTAATATTTTAATATTTTAATATTTTAATATTTTAATATTTTAATATTTTAATATTTTAATATTTTAATATTTTAATATTTTAATATTTTAATATTTTAATATTTTAATATTTTAATATTTTAATATTTTAATATTTTAATATTTTAATATTTTAATATTTTAATATTTTAATATTTTAATATTTTAATATTTTAATATTTTAATATTTTAATATTTTAATATTTTAATATTTTAATATTTTAATATTTTAATATTTTAATATTTAATATTTTAATATTTTAATATTTTAATATTTTAATATTTTAATATTTTAATATTTTAATATTTTAATATTTTAATATTTTAATATTTTAATATTTTAATATTTTAATATTTTAATATTTTAATATTTTAATATTTTAATATTTTAATATTTTAATATTTTAATATTTTAATATTTTAATATTTTAATATTTTAATATTTTAATATTTTAATATTTTAATATTTTAATATTTTAATATTTTAATATTTTAATATTTTAATATTTTAATATTTTAATATTTTAATATTTTAATATTTTAATATTTTAATATTTTAATATTTTAATATTTTAATATTTTAATATTTTAATATTTTAATATTTTAATATTTTAATATTTTAATATTTTAATATTTTAATATTTTAATATTTTAATATTTTAATATTTTAATATTTTAATATTTTAATATTTTAATATTTTAATATTTTAATATTTTAATATTTTAATATTTTAATATTTTAATATTTTAATATTTTAATATTTTAATATTTTAATATTTTAATATTTTAATATTTTAATATTTTAATATTTTAATATTTTAATATTTTAATATTTTAATATTTTAATATTTTAATATTTTAATATTTTAATATTTTAATATTTTAATATTTTAATATTTTAATATTTTAATATTTTAATATTTTAATATTTTAATATTTTAATATTTTAATATTTTAATATTTTAATATTTTAATATTTTAATATTTTAATATTTTAATATTTTAATATTTTAATATTTTAATATTTTAATATTTTAATATTTTAATATTTTAATATTTTAATATTTTAATATTTTAATATTTTAATATTTTAATATTTTAATATTTTAATATTTTAATATTTTAATATTTTAATATTTTAATATTTTAATATTTTAATATTTTAATATTTTAATATTTTAATATTTTAATATTTTAATATTTTAATATTTTAATATTTTAATATTTTAATATTTTAATATTTTAATATTTTAATATTTTAATATTTTAATATTTTAATATTTTAATATTTTAATATTTTAATATTTTAATATTTTAATATTTTAATATTTTAATATTTTAATATTTTAATATTTTAATATTTTAATATTTTAATATTTTAATATTTTAATATTTTAATATTTTAATATTTTAATATTTTAATATTTTAATATTTTAATATTTTAATATTTTAATTTTTTAATATTTTAATATTTTAATATTTTAATTTTTTAATATTTTAATATTTTAATATTTTAATATTTTAATATTTTAATATTTTAATATTTTAATATTTTAATATTTTAATATTTTAATATTTTAATATTTTAATATTTTAATATTTTAATATTTTAATATTTTAATATTTTAATATTTTAATATTTTAATATTTTAATATTTTAATATTTTAATATTTTAATATTTTAATATTTTAATATTTTAATATTTTAATATTTTAATATTTTAATATTTTAATATTTTAATATTTTAATATTTTAATATTTTAATATTTTAATATTTTAATATTTTAATATTTTAATATTTTAATATTTTAATATTTTAATATTTTAATATTTTAATATTTTAATATTTTAATATTTTAATATTTTAATATTTTAATATTTTAATATTTTAATATTTTAATATTTTAATATTTTAATATTTTAATATTTTAATATTTTAATATTTTAATATTTTAATATTTTAATATTTTAATATTTTAATATTTTAATATTTTAATATTTTAATATTTTAATATTTTAATATTTTAATATTTTAATATTTTAATATTTTAATATTTTAATATTTTAATATTTTAATATTTTAATATTTTAATATTTTAATATTTTAATATTTTAATATTTTAATATTTTAATATTTTAATATTTTAATATTTTAATATTTTAATATTTTAATATTTTAATATTTTAATATTTTAATATTTTAATATTTTAATATTTTAATATTTTAATATTTTAATATTTTAATATTTTAATATTTTAATATTAAAATACGTTTGTCAATATCAAATGTTTGTCTTTGAAACTATGGAGAATGTATAAAGGAGTAATTCAACCATAATTCAACCATTTGATCAACCATTTAATGTTATCTCTCCCAACAACACTGTGTTGAATATCTGTCATCACGCAGTGATCAAAACCACTAGTATGTAAACAAAAGTAAGAGTTGTATTTGACGCATCAGCTTAAATGACCAACAATGTCAGCTTAAATTCGCAATTTTACCACGGTGGAGAAAATGGTGGCACATACAGCGGACAAAGAACAAATGGCACACAAAATGAAGTTATCCTATCAACTAGTATGGAACACGTATTTAAGAAATATGACAACGGAGTTGCAAAAGAATTAATTCATGGTGACGCCTTCGGTATCATGACTCAGAGAGATGCTTCTCACTTTGAAAACAAACTTGAAAAAGCAGGGCATAAAGAACAATATATATATGGTACTATTCAAATTAGAGTATACCCAACGATTTGAACTTTATAATCTTTGTGTGAAGGTTCCAACCTTCTTTCCGTAACCCAAATAGGAACTACTGGTCCTAACTAATAGTAAATCTGATTTCATCCAATTTACTTTTACACTAAAACGACTTTGAGCATTAAAGTGACCCACATCAGAATTGTTTAGTTTTGATTTGATATTAATTTTGAGAACTCTATTAGTGTAAGCTTTGAATCATGCGGAAATTAAAACTACCTTTCATCAATAATTGGAGAAACTTTTAATTACCATTATTTTTACTCAGTATTCAAATTAATGTATGACATATTTGCAACCTCGCCATCTGAACAATTATTATTTACCGCTAGACTATTAACTGTTTATTGTGGGTATTTTTAGATGCGACAATTTTTGATTAAAATAAAATGTCAAGTTATTTAGGTCAACAACATAATGGAATGTGGTTAAATATTTTAAAAGTTTTGATTAATAAAAACACATTTAGCTAATGATCAAGAAAATTTATTTTAAGACTCTATTTATGTCTGCAAAATTATTTACTGGCACATAGTAATAAGAGATATCTTGACTATATCAAACAGAGCGCCAACCTAATTGTGAATAACTAAATTGGACAAAAACCATTAAACTCATCATTATGATGTTATCTTTACTTGTGGCAAAAAGAGGGTCTACTTTTATATAGCTATATTAATGCCCCTATTCACCCAATGTAAATATGTTCTGTATCTGTAAATAATACTCTGTAAAGTTACGGCACCAAAATTTGTGTCGTAAGAATATATTTTAATGAAACAAATCATTTTTGAATTATGATACGTATCTAGAACGCTTCTCATAGTGGTTTTAATAATTTTTATCAAAATTAAATATTTTTTTAATAATTATAATCATATTTTGTTGTTTGGTTTATAAATAAATAAAAACATTATACATTCGTGGTTTTCCAATCGACCACCGCAAATATTTAGGTTTAAGTTTTTGCTAAATTTTAACTATACTCATACCTGCTCTTGCAAAATAGTATGAGCAATTACGAGTATTTCAAATTTAGCAAAGAAACACACTTCACTTTTATTTTTACAGCGGCGAATTTATCAAAGTTTATAGTGATAGCGGCGAAAATTGTACAGCTTGTGAATACCAAACTGTAACATTTTCTCTGTAAGCAATTTATGTAAAGATACAGATTGTTTACATTTTGTGAATCGGGGCATAAATTTAAGAACAGTATTGGCCATTTTAAGAATGTCAAAATTTGGAATATAAAAATTGAACATTTTAACATCAGTGAAAAAAATATTTAGATAGAAGAGGGTGAAAGGTGGCCGCGTTATCGAAAGCGATCAAATGCACAGCATATAAATTTATGTATTACATAATATTGGACGTTTCTGAATCAGTTTTTTTTTAACTAGAATGATTCTTAGAATATTTCTATGACTCAATATTTTGGCTCAACCATAATTCTTTTAATTCTTTGCAATGTTTGGGAATATTAGAAATTACCAGCAATAAAGTTACAATGCGGTGTCAAAGTTGTGAACAAGCTATTAGGATTTTATTCAATCGCTATTGGTGTACGGCAACGAGATACTTTAATCTTATGCTTGAAATTATTGTTTGTAAAACCAAAATATCTCAGAACAACATTTTATACGGTCAGTTGAATCAGGTTCTGGTATATGCAGAGTCAAATTTAAAGTCCAAATACCTTGCAAATGCTGACAAGTTGAAGTTGTACAAACCAGCGAGTTAGTATTAGAGTGAGAGTTGAACCCTGACAGATGAGTATAAAAGATGGTTAATGTCATTCGAAATAAGAATCATGTGCATGATGATAACTCCAAACTCGTCGATGACGACACTTACGAAGTTCCATTCAACCACAAGATCAGGAGCTAAATGAAAACTCCTAATGTCGTTGATAAAATAAAAAGAGTCTACCTTCAACAGATGAAGCAGCAATCTCTATAAGAGGAGAGCCGTAATTTGGTTGAAGTGGATGTCGCTGTCGGCCACGATACGGTATAGGCCAGACATGTAATGGCCGTATTAATATTATTAAAGCAAGTGGTAAAATAGTGAGTTTCTCCTTGTTTTCGTGTGGACAAAATTTGGTTTATAGTTTAAAAAACTTTTGTATGGCTCATCCGCTTCTTACATCTTTTTTTTACTAAACCGCAGTTGTTATACAGCAGCTCTAATGAGGAAAACAAAACAATTGATTCCAATAACAAATCGTGTAGCTTTAGAAACCAAATTGCAAATATTCATCAATGTCACATTGGACGTCCTACGTTGGTAAATATTTTCACAATAGGCTCGTCTAAATTACAAAAATATTTAAATAAGCTGTAAATTAAAACCGTTTGTTTGCTTAAGTCCCAAATACAAGTAATGTTCAATTTATACAGATGTCAAATTATGTGTCTTTAAGAACACTCAAATATTTAAATAGAAACTATTTAAATATAAAATAGGAACAAACAAGGTTAGCAAACATAAAGGTCTTGTATATAAGCTCCGATAAATGTAAGAAAAATCATTCAGTTCATACCAAGCTTTAAGTTTGTAAGTACCAAATAAATTTTAAACAAGATGAAATTCACAATATTGTTCGTTGTCCTTCTCGGAGTTACCGCAGTAAGTTAACAAAATAAAAATGTTGGATCGTCTACCATTATAGTATCAATTAATAATTTTATTGTAGAGTGTAAATTCCGCTCCAGAACCATCGGGTTTGTTTTCATTTTTTGGCAATGCTTTGTCAACAATGGGACAGGTTGCCAATGCTCTTGGAACCGGAGTAGAAACTAGTTTTCAAGCCGTGGGTCAATTAGCTGGAACTACTTTAGCCGGCGCTCTTAATACAACCTCAAACGTCATTGGTGCAATTGGAAATAAGACTGCTGCTGTTGGAACCGCTCTTCAAGGTGTTGGCACCCAAGTTGCCGGTAATCTTCAAAATCTCACAAATAATGCTTTAGCTGCCGGAACTACTGTTGCACAAAACGTCGCAGCAACCGCTCAAAACGCCGCAACAACCGCTCAAAACGCAGCGTCAGGTGCTTTAGCTGCCGGAACAGCTGCTGTTCAAAACGGTGCAGCCGCCGCTCAAAACGCAGCGTCAAGTGCTTTAGCTGCCGGAACAACTGCTGCTCAAACCGCCGCAACCACCGCTCAAAACGCAGCGTCAGGTGCTTTAGCTGCCGGAACAACTGCTGCTCAAACCGCCGCAACCGCCGCTCAAAACGCAGGGTCAAGTGCTTTAGCTGCCGGAACAACTGCTGCTCAAACCGCCGCAACCGCCGCTCAAAACGGTGCAGCAGCCGCTCAAAATGCAGCGTCAGGTGCTTTAGCTGCTGGAACAACTGCTGCTCAAACCGCCGCAACCGCCGCTCAAAACGCAGCGTCAGGTGCTTTAGCTGCCGGAACAACTGCTGCTCAAAACGCTGGAGCTGCTGCTGCTGGTGCTCTAGGTAGTGGTGTTTCAGCTGGTGCAGGAGTCGGTGCAAGCTTAGGAGGAGCCAGTGCAGGTGGTGCAGTTGGAGTTACAGTTTAAAATTAATCATAAAATGACAACAATCATCGTCCTTTTAACGTTTTGAATCTTGATTAATTCGTTTAAAATATTATATTGATTTTAATTATCACTTATACAAGCAAAATTAAGTTTACATTTTTTTATTTATTGAAAGCGCATAAAAAAATATGCTCTACTCCTTCTTCTAGTAGGGTATACCTAACTCACATAAAAATTAAATGTTCTCTCAATCAACGAGACCAGTGAATTTTAAGATATTAGGACTATTCCATTCAAATGCAAGCGCAATGCAGATTTTAAACTTTAAAAATGTGTTGTTTTTGGCCGGGATCGGTACATGATCAGCGAGTTTTGGTGGACATCCAATTATATCAAACAGCTAAATTTCCACCAGAAGTTTTTATTGGGAAATGCATGGTAAATCCAATGAACCACAAACACGCTACAAAGGCTTACACCCATTTTCAAATTTTTAAGCTAAAAATTTATTGTGAAAATGTTTTGATATTTTACAGCAGTATTAATTCTGATGTCGCTACCTTTCTATTAATGTATCAGTCATCAAAATTGGATCACTATTCCATTCCGTGTTGTATTGATTAATTTATTCATTTTCGAAAAACTGTAAATTTAAGTAATTACATTTTTAAGTAATTTAGTAATTTTTGTTTGATTTTAAGCAGGTCATTGATTTTTTAAGTGCAAAATATTTTTTTGCATAATTATTGAATATTATTGCACACGCATTAAGACCTGATGTCAATACAATAATATTATATATTTTTGTCTTAATGTTCTGACCAGGATTATCAGGATAGTAAAAAAATCAAATAGAACGGCCTTTTAAGTCAATAAAAACCTAATAATCGACATTTAGGGAACTAAACTTACTCATTATAATATAGAGTGTGCTCTAAATGAAAATTTTAAATATATCGATGCTTCGTATTACATCTCCGCCTATTTCAATTTGAATTTTCTCTTGTTCACTAGATACACTTTTTCCTTCTAATTAAGGTTCGTCCTCTATTTGAATGGTTAATTGTCTTGAAGCGTGTTGAAAAAATTAAAATTTGTTGCAAAAAAATATTTGGCACTTAAAAAATCAATGACCTGCTTAAAATCAAACAAAAATTACTAAATTACTTAAAAATGTAATTACTTATATTTACAGTTTTTCGAAAATGAATAAATTAATCAATACAACACGGAATGGAATAGTGATCCAATTTTGATGACTGATACATTAATAGAAAGGTAGCGACATCAGAATTAATACTGCTGTAAAATATCAAAACATTTTCACAATAAATTTTTAGCTTAAAAATTTGAAAATGGGTGTAAGCCTTTGTAGCGTGTTTGTGGTTCATTGGATTTACCATGCATTTCCCAATAAAAACTTCTGGTGGAAATTTAGCTGTTTGATATAATTGGATATTCACCAAAACTCGCTGATCATATACCTAATAGTCCTAATATCTTAAAATTCACTGGTCTCGTTGATTGAGAGAACATTTAATTTTTATGTGAGTTAGGTATACCCTACTAGAAGAAGGAGTAGAGCATATTTTTTTATGCGCTTTCAATAAATAAAAAAATTTAAACTTAATTTTGCTTGTATAAGTGATAATTAAAATCAATATAATATTTTAAACGAATTAATCAAGATTCAAAACGTTAAAAGGACGATGATTGTTGTCATTTTATGATTAATTTTAAACTGTAACTCCAACTGCACCACCTGCACTGGCTCCTAAGCTTGCACCGACTCCTGCACCAGCTGAAGCACCACTACCTAGAGCACCAGCAGCAGCAGCTCCAGCGTTTTGAGCAGCAGTTGTTCCGGCAGCTAAAGCACCTGACGCTGCGTTTTGAGCGGCGGTTGCGGCGGTTTGAGCAGCAGTTGTTCCAGCAGCTAAAGCACCTGACGCTGCATTTTGAGCGGCTGCTGCACCGTTTTGAGCGGCGGTTACGGCGGTTTGAGCAGCAGTTGTTCCGGCAGCTAAAGCATTTGACGCTGCGTTTTGAGCGGTGGTTGCGGCGGTTTGAGCAGCAGTTGTTCCGGCAGCTAAAGCACTTGACGCTGCGTTTTGAGCGGCGGCTGCACCGTTTTGAACAGCAGCTGTTCCGGCAGCTAAAGCACCTGACGCTGCGTTTTGAGCGGTTGTTGCGGCGTTTTGAGCGGTTGCTGCGACGTTTTGTGCAACAGTAGTTCCGGCAGCTAAAGCATTATTTGTGAGATTTTGAAGATTACCGGCTACTTGGGTGCCAACACCTTGAAGAGCGGTTCCAACAGCAGCAGTCTTATTTCCAATTGCACCAATGACGTTTGAGGTTGTATTAAGAGCGCCGGCTAAAGTAGTTCCAGCTAATTGACCCACGGCTTGAAAACTAGTTTCTACTCCGGTTCCAAGAGCATTGGCAACCTGTCCCATTGTTGACAAAGCATTGCCAAAAAATGAAAACAAACCCGATGGTTCTGGAGCGGAATTTACACTCTACAATAAAATTATTAATTGATACTATAATGGTAGACGATCCAACATTTTTATTTTGTTAACTTACTGCGGTAACTCCGAGAAGGACAACGAACAATATTGTGAATTTCATCTTGTTTAAAATTTATTTGGTACTTACAATCTTAAAGCTTGGTATGAACTGAATGATTTTTCTTACATTTATCGGAGCTTATATACAATACCTTTATGTTTGCTAACCTTGTTTGTTCCTATTTTCTATTTAAATAGTTTCTATTTAAATATTTGAGTGTTCTTGAAGACACATAATTTGACATCTGTATAAATTGAACATTACTTGTATTTGGGACTTAAGCAAACAAACGGTTTTAATTTACAGCTTATTTAAATATTTTTGTAATTTAGACGAGCCTATTGTGAAAATATGTACCAACGTAGGACGTCCAATGTGACATTGATGAATATTTGCAATTTGGTTTCTAAAGCTACACGATTTGTTATTGGAATCAATTGTTTTGTTTTCCTCATTAGAGCTGCTGTATAACAACTGCGGTTTAGTAAACAAAAGATGTAAGAATCGGATGAGCCATACAATAGTTTTATTTAAACCATAAACAAAATTTTGTCCACACGAAAACAAGAAGAAACTCACTATTTTACCACTTGCTTTAATAATATTAATACGGCCATTACATGTCTGGCCTATACCGTATCGTGGCCGACAGCCACATCCACTTCAACCAAATTACGGCTCTCCTCTTATAGAGATTGCTGCTTCATCTGTTGAAGGTAGACTCTTTTTATTTTATCAACGACATTAGGAGTTTTCATTTAGCTCCTGATCTTGTGGTTGAATGGAACTTCGTAAGTGTCGTCATCGACGAGTTTGGAGTTATCATCATGCACATGATTCTTATTTCGAATGACATTAACCATCTTTTATACTCATCTGTCAGGGTTCAACTCTCACTCTAATACTAACTCGCTGGTTTGTACAACTTCAACTTGTCAGCATTTGCAAGGTATTTGGACTTTAAATTTGACTCTGTATATACCAGAACCTGATTCAACTGACCGTATAAAATGTTGTCCTGAGATATTTTGGTTTTACAAATAATAATTTCAAGCATAAGATTAAAGTATCTCGTTGCCGTACACCAATGGCGATTGAATAAAATCCTAATAGCTTGTTCACAACTTTGACACCGCATTGTAACTTTATTGCTGGTAATTTCTAATATTCCCAGACAATGCAAAGAATTATGGTTGAGCCAAAGTATTGAGTCATAGAAATATTCTAAGAATCATTCTAGTTAAAAAAAAACTGATTCAGAAACGTCCAATATTATGTAATACATAAATTTATATGCTGTGCATTTGATCGCTTTCGATAACGCGGCCACCTTTCACCCTCTTCTATCTAAATATTTTTTTCACTGATGTTAAAATGTTCAATTTTTATATTCCAAATTTTCACATTCTTAAAATGGCCAGTAATGTTCTTAAATTTATGCCCCGATTCACAAAATGTAAACAATCTGTATCTTTACATAAATTGCTTACAGAGAAAATGTTACAGTGTACTAAAAATTGGTATTCACAAGCTGTACAATTTTCGCTGCTATCACTATAAACTTTGATAAATTCGCCGCTGTAAAAATAAAAGTGAAGTGTGTTTCTTTGCTAAATTTGAAATACTCGTAATTGCACATACTATGTTGCAAGAGCAGGTATGAGTATAGTTAAAATTTAGCAAAAACTTAAACCTAAATATTTGCGGTGGTCGATTGGAAAACCACGAATGTATAATTTTTTTATTTATTTATAAACCAAACAACAAAATATGATTATAATTATTAAAAAAATATTTAATTTTGATAAAAATTATTAAAACCACTATGAGAAGCGTTCTAGATACGTATCATAATTCAAAAATGATTTGTTTCATTAAAATATATTCTTACGACACAAATTTTGGTGCCGTAACTTTACAGAGTATTATTTACAGATACAGAACATATTTACATTGGGTGAATAGGGGCATTAATATAGCTATATAAAAGTAGACCCTCTTTTTGCCACAAGTAAAGATAACATCATATTGATGAGTTTAATAGTTTTTGTCCAATTTAGTTATTCACAATTAGGTTGGCGCTCTGTTTGATATAGTCAAGATATCTCTTATTACTATGTGCCAGTAAATAATTTTGCAGACATAAATAGAGTCTTAAAATAAATTTTCTTGATCATTAGCTAAATGTGTTTTTATTAATCAAAACTTTTAAAATATTTAACCACATTCCATTATGTTGTTGACCTAAATAACTTGACATTTTATTTTAATCAAAAATTGTCGCATCTAAAAATACCCACAATAAACAGTCAATAGTCTAGCGTTAAATAATAATTGTTCAGATGGCGAGGTTGCAAATATGTCATACATTAATTTGAATACTGAGTAAAAATAATGGTAATTAAAAGTTTCTCCAATTATTGATGTCAGGTAGTTTTAATTTCCGCATGAATCAAAGCTTACACTAATAGAGTTCTCAAAATTAATATCAAATCAAAACTAAACAATTCTGATGTGGGTCACTTTAATCAAAGCCATCTTAATTAATATAAGCCTCCATGTTCAAATGAAGCTTTATTTAGAGTGACAAGAAACATAAAAAAAAGTTTGTTTTTCATATGTTTTATATGGAAAAACATCGTTTAGATTTTATAAAATTTTAGATTAAAATTTATCTCGAATTTAAGATTTGTTTATACCAATTTATGCAATAAAGATTGTTTTCCATCTGATATGAAAGATTTTTCTGTAGGGTTTTCTATTTCGCCGTAATAATTAAAAGAAATTAACTCATTTTACTAAATAAGAAAGCTCAAACCCAAAATATAAAGAGACAGACATGAGACAGATATATTTGTATGATCGGAGAATAAAAATATTTTATTTACATGTAAAACTACAACAAAAACCAATCAACAAAATTTAAGAGAAGAGAATTATTTTTTTTCGTGTAAAACCACAAAAAACGTAAACAAAGCAAAATAAAAAATCACATTTCAAAAAAGTGAAACACATGTATGGGCTTTATAATAATATTATAGACAACGAAACGAGACAACAATATTAATAAATGTATCATGTCAATTTGTTAAAAAAAACATATGATCGTAACAAAAATCTGCCGATGCTAAAATCGAGAACTATTTTAGGAACAAATTTTTTTATTTTTCATATTTGACATTTTGACAACTAAAATCAAAATAAACAATACAAAATACAACACAAAATTTCAGGTTAGATTCCATAAATAAGTGAAGATGAATGAAAATTCTTGTTTAAAGTGTAATATGTATCCAAAATATAAAATTTTGTTTCACACAGTTGATTATTTCTTACTCACATGTAATTTGTGTGGAATGGTGCGATGCAAAATTCATGTTTTCGTTTTAGGTTTCCAGTTTGATCATACAAAATTAATTAGAACTGTGCATATTAATTAGAAGTGTGAGGTTTTTATATATGTGAAATATTTCTAGGTGATAATTGTACATTTGTAATTCATATAAATATATTACTGTGTAAATCTAATCATTTTATTAATTATTATAAAGAATCACATTTTAACTCAATATTTTTTTTTTGTTTATGTTTGGAAGTGACATATGGTTAGAGTGAATCCAACATATTTAAAGAGAAGATTAGACCAAATAAAATATATCATTAAAGCACATCATACATAAAGAGAATAAGAATGAATCGGACATATAAACAAACACAAAATTATTCATAATCTTAAAATATTATGATTAGATTTACGATTATTGATTAATTAAAAAAAAATTACTCTTTTAATTTATTGAAAATGTTTTGTAAATTAATAATCTAATGCATGCATGTTTTACGTAGATGTAAAAATAAAAATACGTTATAGATTTTGTGATCTCCTTGTACAAGAAAATCTATTCGTCCCTTTTTTCAATATAATATTTTATTTAGAGCTTTAACCAAAAATAAAATACACTTTTTTCATTTAAATAATACAGTAATATGAAAAATCAAACGGAAAAACCATTTAAATCACATGTAAACCAAAGTTTCTACTTTGAATTGTTAGAAACATAATTTTGTGTCGATTTAATTCTCTGTCATAAATTTTCAAACAAATGAAGTCATGTCTCTCCATATAAAACATATGAAAAACGATTATTTTCAACGTTTTTTGTCACTCTAAATAAAGCTCTCCAAAAATATCGTCCATCATGGAAGCTTCTTTATTAAGATGGCTTTGCTTTAATGCTCAAAGTCGTTTGTGTAAAAGTAAATTGGATAAAATCAGATTTACTATTAGTTAGGACCATTAGTTGCTATTTGGGTTACGGAAAGAAGGTTGGAACCTTCACACAAAGATTATAAAGTTCAAATCGTTGGGTATACTCTAATTTGAATAGTACTATATATATATTGTTCTTTATGCCCTGCTTTTCCAAGTTTGTTTTCAAAGTGAGAAGCATCTCTCTGAGTCATGATGCCGAAGGCGTCACCATGAATTAATTCTTTTGCAACTCCGTTGTCATATTTCTTAAATACGTGTTCCATACTAGTTGATAGGATAACTTCATTTTGTGTGCCATTTGTTCTTTGTCCGCTGTATGTGCCACCATTTTCTCCACCGTGGTAAAATTGCGAATTTAAGCTGACATTGTTGGTCATTTAAGCTGATGCGTCAAATACAACTCTTACTTTTGTTTACATACTAGTGGTTTTGATCACTGCGTGATGACAGATATTCAACACAGTGTTGTTGGGAGAGATAACATTAAATGGTTGATCAAATGGTTGAATTATGGTTGAATTACTCCTTTATACATTCTCCATAGTTTCAAAGACAAACATTTGATATTGACAAACGTATTTTAATATTAAAATATTAAAATATTAAAATATTAAAATATTAAAATATTAAAATATTAAAATATTAAAATATTAAAATATTAAAATATTAAAATATTAAAATATTAAAATATTAAAATATTAAAATATTAAAATATTAAAATATTAAAATATTAAAATATTAAAATATTAAAATATTAAAATATTAAAATATTAAAATATTAAAATATTAAAATATTAAAATATTAAAATATTAAAATATTAAAATATTAAAATATTAAAATATTAAAATATTAAAATATTAAAATATTAAAATATTAAAATATTAAAATATTAAAATATTAAAATATTAAAATATTAAAATATTAAAATATTAAAATATTAAAATATTAAAATATTAAAATATTAAAATATTAAAATATTAAAATATTAAAATATTAAAATATTAAAATATTAAAATATTAAAATATTAAAATATTAAAATATTAAAATATTAAAATATTAAAATATTAAAATATTAAAATATTAAAATATTAAAATATTAAAATATTAAAATATTAAAATATTAAAATATTAAAATATTAAAATATTAAAATATTAAAATATTAAAATATTAAAATATTAAAATATTAAAATATTAAAATATTAAAATATTAAAATATTAAAATATTAAAATATTAAAATATTAAAATATTAAAATATTAAAATATTAAAATATTAAAATATTAAAATATTAAAATATTAAAATATTAAAATATTAAAATATTAAAATATTAAAATATTAAAATATTAAAATATTAAAATATTCAAATATTCAAATATTCAAATATTCAAATATTCAAATATTCAAATATTCAAATATTAAAGTATTAAAGTATTAAAATATAAAATATTAATATAAATTTACTCAAAAAAATTAAATGTAAGCCGAGATCATTGGTTTTTTCACCGATGATTTTTACAAATAAAACAAAAGGATCCAGAACACTTCCAAAAGGTTACCAGAATGAGTATTGATCAATTTAAACTGATTCCCTTGTCAGTCCCCGTTTACAGAAGTACTCCCATCGTAAACCCATAAGTGTCGAATCAGTATTAGCTGTAACCCTAATGTTTTCTTGCGCATGGTAGTTTTATGCAAGTTTTAGCGTGGAATTTAAATAGGAGTTTCAACAGTATGCGAAATTATTCTTGAAACCTGCAACGCTATATGGAACCTAATTACAATTTATTAAGCGAAATCTTATTTTTGGGTGGAGTGAGTTAAAATTTCTGATGCATTTGAAACCAGGACCGGAATGCCAAACTGCTTAGATACGCTAGTTGGTAAATACGTTAACATGAAATGTCCTCCTAAAAGTGGATTTTTATTTTATAATTATAAAGGGGCACCATAGCTTTGTCCTTTTGGGTTGTCGTGATGCTAATTATTCATTCACAGTAATCAACGTGGGAGCTTATGGAAGCCAAAGCAATTCTGGAATTTTTCAAAATAGTGGTTTTGGAAAACAATTCGCAAATGGATCTTTAGAGATCCCACAATATAGAACGCTACCAAATTTAATAATAAATATTCCATTTTATTTTGTCGGTGATGCTGCTTTCCTTCCCTTTAAAACGGAATTTAATGCGCCCATATCCTGGCAAAACATCTATTGGCAGATAAGGAACAATTCAATAAAAAACTGTCTTGTGCAAGAATATGAATAGAAAATACTTTCGGTATACTCGTAAACAGATGGCGAGTCCATGGCACAACTTTAAGTTTCCATTCAAAAAATGTTTATAAAATTATATTGACCACAGTTCTTTTGCATTATTATGATGATTCTACAAAAAAAGCGAATTGTATTGTCAGACTGAAACCTGGCATATGGAATTTTTAGAGGTAATCGAAGCACTCATGAAGCTTTTGAATTAAGGGACACATTAAACATTTTGTTGAGAGAAATTGCTTAAATTATTATTATTATTTGATTTGAATAATAATGTGGCGCAAGAAACAGCCATTTTCATTTTTCTAAATAAAACAATTTATAAAATTAACAAAAAATATTGATTATCAGAGTTATGTTTTAGCTCTTAGCTGACCTCCAGGAAGATTGTTTATTATCACGTTTTCCTCATCGCCTGAATGTTCGTCGGTAATATCATCATTTGCGTTGTCAGGCGGTAATATCATCATCTTTTTTCAACACGTGCATTATCTCGTTGAACGTCAACGGTTTGTTCATATACCTAAAATAAAATACGAGTAAACATAGTAGTACATATAGCCATAGACCTTTATAAAGGGCACTGCATTTTCTACCATATGTTTTACATACAAAAAATGGTTTCACAAAAAAATTAATTTATCAAAAATTATATTCAATGTTTTTCAATAAAATAAAATTAGAATTTAAATTTAAAATTAAAATTAAATTTTCACTTTAGCTGTTCCACAAAACACAAACATTTCAATATAAAAAAATGTTGCTACGAATCAATCCTTTATATTATATAGTAAATAGGCCTAACGGGATTTTCGAAAAAAAAAATTTCGACTAGTTGTGCACGTGTTTTCTGTAGTAGGTTTTACGTGGCGTTATAAAGGTCAACGGTAATATCAAAACAACGATTTTGATCCAAAAAAAATAAGAGAACAAAAAATTTGGGAGAACGAAAAATTGGGAGATGAAGTTTTTTTGTGTACCTTTACGGAGGCAAATATCGTTGTTTGTTTTTGTTGTTTACTTCCATCATTTTTGTGATAGTAAGTATTCATTTTTGTTCTAAAATTGTACTAAAATTGTACATCGGGCAATAATTTCAATTTGTTTGATGCTTGCATCCTTTTATTTATCATTCTCCCATGATGCTGTGCATGTGAGTAGATGGTTTTGTTTTTATGTTTTTTTGTTACAACTTTATTTTGTGTTGTGATTATAGTGCCTAGTATTAACTTTTAACTTATAATGAAATAATAAGATATTTCCATAAATTTTAAAGTTGAAGAGTTTGATATGCATTATACTTAATTTAATAATTGATTGACTGATCATAATTATTGTACAATAAATATAATTAATTTGATGACAGAAACAAGTTTCGGTTGATCAGAACACAAATACTTAATGTTTAATGTCAGAATAAAAAAAATAGAGTAGATGTCATTTTGTATGTTTTACGTTTGAAAATTTTTTTTAGTGATTTTTTTTGTACATATTTTCATTTGGCCATTTTGGTTTTTGTTGTTCATTTAAAGAATGTAAAGTAATGGGGTATTAACATTAATGTTGAGGTCGAAAAGTTAGATTTTTATTATATTTAATTTATTTTTAATTTTTATTTTTATATATAATTAATTGATAGGATACAACAATTAATTTATAAAATTAATTAAATTAAAAACTCGCTTGATCACAACCAAATAACCACACAAATATCGTAAATGTCAACAACAACAAAACTAAAATAAATAAACAAAGAATGTAGATAACACACATGCGCGTTGAGTCAGTAACACAAATTCAATATTCAATATTACTAAGCATCTCCCAATTTTTCGTTCTCCCATTTTTTTTTAGGATCAAAATCGGTACTCTGGGTTAATAATAATTTTACTCATGTGTCTTGATTTTTGTTTAAAGCAAAAAGTTAAATGTGAAAAAGTAACAACAATTAATTACCTTTTTTTCTTACAATTTACCCAGCTTTTTAGTACAGTAATTTGATTAACTAAAAAATTTACCGAAAATGCCATTTACCTTGAGTATGGCACCCAGCCATAATATGTATATAAAACAAGTGTTGATTCTAGGTTTTTTGGATATTAAACTGTTTCAAAATGTTTTGAAATTATCGTTTCGTGACTTGTATTGGCACAGTTGTGTTGATTATTTATTTATTTTTTTATTATATATACATATAAATATATATATATATATATATATATATATATATATATATATATATATATATATATATATATATATATATATATATATATATATATATATATATATATATATATATATATATATATATATATATATATATATATATATATATATATGTATATGTATATATATATATATATATATATATATATATATATATATATATATATATATATATATATATATATATATATATATTTTTATATATATATATATTTATATATATATATATATATATATATATATATATATATATATATATATATATATATATATATAGTGAAATATAGACGACGATTATGGGAAGATTGTAAATTACTGTACATAATTAATAAATAACTTAGTTCAATCTTGTATTCAACCTTGTTCGGACGTGTTTTTCAATAATAATTCTAAGTGTATTTTTGCCATTGTTTGCCGGAATTTCTACTTGTGGGCTCAACCGGGATACTTGGTGTACATTAAAGCTTTCCCAAGTTATCCTGAGTTAACGCGAATTTCTCGAATTGTGTGGTGCGTTACGTAGCGCGAGAAAAGTGGTGTATTAACTGTTCCTGCAATTGTATGGGCTGATTTTGGATTAATGCAAAGGAATAATTTGGGAACGAAAATAGTGTGCATAAACACAAATAGTGAGCATAAAAAATTATAAAAAAATTAGTGCCAGAAAAATATAACTGTAAAATCTGTGAAAAAACGAGTTTGATTTAGCATATCTGTACCAAGGTGAAATAAAACATGAAATTTTTATAATTTGAATAAACGGTATATTTGCACTAATATCAATGAAAGACATTGTGGTCACTGAATTATACTGTTATCAAGTAAAACTTGTTTAAATCGCAATGGCTAAGAATAGAAAAAGCCAAGGTCGCAGAGATCGATCATCTTCAAGCGAATCACAAGATTAGTTTCGACGCAAATCGTCGGCGATGGACTTTAGTTTGGTCGAAATTAAAAGTAAAGATAAACAGATTGAGTTTTTAAAAGGTGAATTAAATGCAGTGGCTCAGAGGTATAAAGACGTATGTGACTTGAATAAACCTCGCTATAACTTTCAAGATATCAGTTCAGCATTAGTCTGTTTCAACGGAGAAGACGACTGATTTAGATAAATGTTTTTATGCTAAGAGACTCATGGAGGGGGACGCTAAGCTGCTGATGAGGTCTGCTGTTGTCAAAAATGGCTGAAACGGGGTAAAAGTATTCCTTTGTCAAGAGTTTCGAGTACAGTTGAATAATGCGCTGATTCACAAAAAAATGGCAGCCAAGAAGAAGCTTCCGTCGAAAACTTTTCAACGTTACCTCATCGAACTAAGAGAATTAGGCAAAGCTGGAAGCCTTGAGGATGCCGCTATTATTCAATACTGCATTGATGGGATCAATGATTTACAAAACAAATAAGCAGATATTATACTTATACCAGAATGGATGAATTCAAATCTAAACTGAAATTGTACGAAGAAATCTCTGCAAAGATGCAAAAAAAATAAGTTGCAGTTTCGTCGGCGTCATCTGCGATTGGTGCTACAAGTAGTAGTGCACCATCAAATGCTGTGACTTCCAGTGAGTCTAGGAAAAGTCGATCAAATAACCGTATACGATATTTCTAGTGTAAAAGCATTGGCCATACTAGTAGAGAGTGTCCCAATAAGGGTAAAGGGTACAAGTGTTTTCGATGTGAGGAATTTGGACATATGTCGTCCTCGTGTCCCAACTCCAAAGGACAACCGAAGATTGGTGCAATTGTCGTAAAACTTCACGAGTACAATGGTAATATGCTGAAACAAATTGTCGTGGGCAGTAAAAAGCTAATGGCTATGATCGATAGTGGAAGTGACTTGAACCTGGTTTCGGAAAGCAGATGTAGGAATATTTACGGTGGCAAATTAGAGCATACAATTATCATTTTTAGTGGTGTTGGGTCAAAAGGACTACAAACAAAGGGGCGATTCACAACAACAGTGAAAGTGGATGGTGAATCATATGAGACTTATTTTCATGTAGTCGAAGATCAACTTCTGCCGGTAGAGATTATTGTAGGAAAAGAATTAATGAAACAAACAATCACAATCCTCACACCGGAGAATGTGATCATGAAGAAATTTGTTCCACAAAATACGGTCCTCTCATTAGCAGCTGAAGAAGAAATTGATTTATCCCACTTTAAAGATTCACAAACCACGAACGAAGTTAGAAAGGTTATTGTTAACTACGTGCCGAAAAAATGCAGCATTGACACAACGATACAAATGAAAATAGTTTTGATAGATGAAAAACCTATTCACACAAAGAAGATTATCACCTCTCGAATCAGATATTGTGCGGAAGCAGATCGACGAGTGGCTTTCAAATGGGATTGTCCGACCAAGTTCATCACCGTTTGCCAGTCCAATTGTGTTGTCGAATAAAAAGGATGGTACCAAGCGCCTTTGTGTAGACTACAGATGCCTCAACAATGTCATTGTGAAAGATCGGTACCCATTACCACTCATCGAGGAACAGATTGATCAACTACAGGGGGCAGATGTGTTTACGACTTTGGATTTAGAAAGTGGATTCTTTCATATTCCAGTTGCTGAAGAGTCCATTCATCTAACTGCATTCGTGACAACGTTTGGACAATTTGAGTTTTGTCGATTTCCATTCGGCCTGTGTAATTCCCCATCCGTTTTCCAGCGATATATTAATGATATTTTTAAGGAATTCTGTAGAGCTAAATTAGTATGTGTTTACATGGATGACATTGTAATTCCGGCAAAAGGTGACAAGGAGGCACTTCAACGATTAGCGGATACTTTGAAATTAGCGGCGGATAACGGACTACAGATAAGATGGTATAAATGCCAATTTATGGCGAAAGAAATTGAATATTTGGGGTACGAGGTTTCCATGGAACGTGTCAAACCATGGAACGTCGCCCACCCGTTAACGGATTTACTATGAAAAGATGTCTCTTTTAGTTTTGGTGTCGAGCAGAAAGTAGCTTTCAAAAATTTGTGCAAAGCACTATTAAGTCAGTCTGTTCTTCGTATGTTCTCATTGACTGCAGAAACAGAGTTGCATACAGATGCGTGCAAGATAGGAGTTGGTGCTATTTTGCTTCAAAAGACTGGTGAGGATCAAAATTTCCACCCTATTTTTTACTTTAGCAAGAAGACATCACCCTGTGATGAGCGATACAGCAGTTATCAATTAGAAGTGTTGGCAATCGTTAGGGATCTAAAAAAATTTAGAGTTTACCTTCTTGGTCTCAAGTTTGTGATTGTTATGGATTGCGCTGGATATATCCGGCTAGGCGTTGCAGCTACAGGAATTCGACTTTCGGCTAGAACATCGACAGAAAACAAAAATGCGACATGTTGATTCGTTAAGCCAAAATCCCATAGTGTTGTTGGTTGAGTACGATTTGATGACAAGAGTAAAGGCGGCACAAAAGAACGACCAGGACTTATAAAACCTATTTTTCACATCCTACAAAATGTAGGTACGTATAATGATTTCATTACTAATCATGGTATTTTGTTTAAGACAGTTAATGGGTTGTTTGTATTAGTTGTACCCAGGGGTATGCAAAGAGAAGTTGTACGATACTACCACGAGCTAGGACATTTTGGAGCTAAAAAGGTACAAGAACTAGTACAACGAGATTTTTTCATCCCTAATTTGGTTCGGCAAGTGAGTTCTTGTATCAAGAATTGCGTTACATGCATTTTGGCGGAGAGAAAACTGGGTAAGAAAGAAGGTCTACTCAATTCGCTGCCGAAAGGAGCTGTACCCTTGAGCACATACCACGCAGATCACATGGGAAATTTAACTGCGACAAAGAAAAATTATCAATATATTTTGTCCATAATTGATAGTTTTTCGAAATTTGTGTGGCTCTACCCTAAATTTCTGTCGGGACCCAGATGATGATAGGCAACAAGCAAAGAAACAAATCGGTAGAATACAGAATGAGAACCAAAAATCTTATAATCACAATCGTAAGAAAGCAGCCCGCGTTATGATAGTGGCGATATTGTTGCTATAAAACGTTTTCAGTACTCTGGGTCAAAACTTCTTCCGAAATACCTGGGTCCACATCGTGTAACTAAGAGTAAGAGAGGGGATCGGTATAATGTTGAAAAGATCGGGGATGGTGAAGGGCCGCGTACTTCTTCAACGGGAGCAATGTTTATGAAACCGTATTACGATGGTTTGCTGACGGATGAAGAAAGTGACGAGATTGATGACAAATCAGCTGGGCCAACTGATGAAGCAGGAGGGCCGAAATCTCGTATTCAACATTGTTCGGACGTGTTTTTCAATAATAATTCTAAGTGTATTTTTGCCATTGTTTGCCGGAATTTCTACTTATATATATATATATATATATATATATATATATATATATATATATATATATATATATATATATATATATATATATATATATATATATATATATATATATATATATATATATATATATATATATATATATATATATATATATATATATATATATATATATATATATACATATAATTATATATATATATATATATATATATATATATATATATATATATATATATATATATATATATATATATATATATATATATATATATATATATATATATATATATATATATATATATATATATATATATATATGTATGTATATATCACGTTTTTGTATATCGTTTATATTTGCTTTTGAGTAAAGAGATGTAATATGTTTATCAATATTGTTATTAATTAAAAAAGATTATACATAAATTATAATAGATACTACGTACATATTACTATTGTTAATTATTATTATAGTAAGTTAGCGTATATTTAAAATATTTATGAACAAAGAGACATCTACTGTCGGATAGTGGAATTTGCAGTTCCGAAAGCTTATATTGTCAAGTAAATATATCAATACCTAATTATCGATTTAGTAGATGGCTCTAAGATCACTATATTTTGCAAACTATAAATTATAGCATTAATCAAAGTAATTTTTCAAATTAAATATATAATTGCAAGTTGTTTGTGTCTTATTAAATATAAAAACGAAATATCATTTATTTCATCTGGTCCTTCGAGCCGAATTAAAAATTGAAATCTGGCAATTTGTAATCGTACAACACGGGATTGATTGAACACCTAAAACATCAAGTGTTGTTTTTTACTGGATTTATTAAATAAATACTTGATTTGAATAAAATGAGTTATTATAAATACATGTGTTTTATTCAAAGAACTTTATTGGAGTAACTACTAACTATACACTGTGAACATTTATATATACGGTAAAAATAGGCGTGACTTAACATATTATTTTATACGATAATATCGGTGTGTACAGAGTGTACACATTAAATAAATTTTAACAGTGTTGCCAAAAGGAAAGGTATAAATTGATATACATACATGTAATATGTATTTCTTCAACACTCCTCCTCAATTTCTACCGTTGCAGTCCTTTTTCACCTTAAAGACCCATTTGCTCCCAATTGCTTTACGTTGTGCTGGAAGATCAACTAAATCCCATGTACTGTTTATCTGAATAGAATCCAATTCATCTTGCATAGCCTGTTTCCACTTGTCTTTATCAGGTCCTGTTAATGCTTCCTTATGATTCTTTGGTTCTGATACTTCTGATGAGTTGCATACTGAGTAGGTGTATCTTTTTGGATGTACACCTTTATTGACCCTTTGTGATCGCCTTTCAAAACCAATAAAATCTTCTTCTGAGCTTTCATTTGCGCTGTCGGATGTTTCTAATCCGGAAGCTTCAGAATTTCCTTCATTTACCGGCTCGACCACTTTTAATTTATCGACTATATCAGAGTATAATTTTGGTTCAATTGTAGACTCCTTCTCAACAGTAGTTTCATTTATGAAACGAACATCCCTACTGATTATAATACGGTCCGTATTGGAATTTAATAAACGATATCCTTTAGTATTGGCATCATACCCAACGAATCGTAACTTTATTGCCTTTTCATCAAACTTTTTACGTTTCTCCTTCGGGACATGTGCGTATGCATATGAACCAAAAATTTGAAAATGTTTCAAATTTGGGTTTTCACCAAACCAGAGTTCATATGGTGTTCCTTTAATAGATCTTGATGATAATCTATTTTGTATATAGTTGGCGGTAGATATTGCCTCACCCCAATATTTCTTATCCAAATTTGCGTCTATAAGCATGCATCGAGCACTTTCCACTAAATATCGATTTTTACGCTCCGAAACTCCATTTTGTTGTGGTGAGTATGGTGCAGTATACTCAAACTTAATACCTTCACTTAATAGGAATTGTTGCAACCTTTTATTCACATATTCGCCTCCGCGATCTGACCGAATAGTAACAGGTTTCTTGCCAAATTTTGTCTTGACCGATTCCACAAAATGAATAAATTTTTCAGCAACTTCAGATTTTTCATGCATCAAATAAATCGTACAATATCGAGTGAAGTCATCTATAAACGTTACAAAATAACGATTTTTGCTCGGTGTTACACTTTCCATTGGACCACATACGTCACTATGAACTAAATCCAACATTTGATTTGTACTTGAACTAGAAACCTTTGGAAACTTTAATCGTGACATTTTTCCTTTAATGCATACTTCACAAACATTACTATGCGCGCATTCTTTAATGTCAATACCTAGTGCCATTTTTTCTTTACACATTAATTTGATAGCATCATTGTCACGATGACCCAACTTTCGATGCCATATATTTAAACAATTAGTAGTGCACATATTAGTATTTGCCATTAACACGTGATTTTTGTTTCGAAGAATGTATAAATTCGAAATTGCATCTGCCAATGCAATTGTCACATTTTGAAATTTTATTTCACAATTGTTTTCTTTAAACAAAACTTCAAATTTATTTTCCGTTAGTTTTTTAACTGACAATAAATTTGCCATCATTTCAGGAACATATAATACGTCTTTTATTTTCACTATTTTTTCATCATTATTGTGATTTATGACCGTTATGATCGTATTACCACGACCTTGACACTGAATTTCAATACCATTAGCCACTGTAACATATTGTCTGAAATTAACATCAAATTCAGTAAATAAGCTTTTATTATTTGTAATATGACTAGTTGCCCCTGAATCTATAAACCACGCTTCACTGAACTCGTTTTTATTTTTTGCGAAAGAGAAACAGAGTTCATCACAAATTATATTTTCTTTAACCACACTAGCTCTCTCTTTCTCACTTTTACTATCTTTCCATTTTTTATACTTTGAACAGTTATTTTTGAAATGCCCCTTTTTTTTACAAAAATAACACACTTTATTGTCTTTATTATTTACACTATTATTGGCCTTATTCACACTAAATGCTTTGTCTTTAGGCTCACTGGTATTTTCTTTACGTTCATACACTTCAATTAATTTAGCCTTGACAAAATCTGAAGTCAATTCAGTTTCTTTTCTCGCTTCAAGAGCTGTTATTAAATTGTCATAGTTTTCAGGTAAACTACTCAACATTAGAGAAACTAAAATACCATCTGTGAACATATTTTCACCTAGAGCACTCAACTGTTGTGTTAAATCAACCATTTCGTCTAAATGTGTTTGCATATCGCCATCTTTAGTTAACTGCATGCGAAATAATTTACGCATGAGAATTATTTTGTTGGTTAAGTTTGATTTCACGTGGTGTTTTTTGATATTGTCCCACATCTCTTTAGCACAATTTGCAGACCGAATTAAGATCAATTGGCTGTCTTCAACCAATAATCCTATAACCGCAGTTGCTAAAGTATCCTTTTTTACCCAATCATCCGTAACTGGATTTGGTTTTGGTTTAGAAACCACATCCCAACATTCGTCCCTTTTTAAAATAAGTTGGGTCTTGAAACTCCAGTTGTGGTAATTACCATTTTTCAACTTCAGCATATTTACTGTTGTTCTGTTGAAATTGTCCATAATCCTTGATAACAATTACCACACTTTAAATTTATTTAATAACCGATCCACCTTTACGTTCTCTGGGACTGGGCCCATAACCTGTTGTTTTTTACTGGATTTATTAAATAAATACTTGATTTGAATAAAATGAGTTATTATAAATACATGTGTTTTATTCAAAGAACTTTATTGGAGTAACTACTAACTATACACTGTGAACATTTATATATACGGTAAAAATAGGCGTGACTTAACATATTATTTTATACGATAATATCGGTGTGTACAGAGTGTACACATTAAATAAATTTTAACAGTGTTGCCAAAAGGAAAGGTATAAATTGATATACATACATGTAATATGTATTTCTTCAACATCAAGCACGAGTTCAGCATCTTATCAACCGCCATTACTATCATAAAATAATAAAACTGAAATCGAGCTGCAACGTGGAAAATTACCAGGAATCATCTAATCATTAGCCACGTGGGACTCCAGGATATTATTTTACAACTCGATAAGTACCCTTAAATATTTATTAAATTCTAAAATAATTAAATAATAATAAAGTTACACAATTTACCATATACTGAGTTACTAAAATAATAAATTCG
>OY744475.1:186671382-186893882 GCA_963556175.1 Tipula confusa | reverse complement strand
AAATTTAGAAAAATGGTCTACTGCAATTATTATGCCAGTATTACCAGCATGAGAACGTGGATACGGTCCCAAGAAGTCTATGTAGAGACGTTGAAAAGGTCGATACGTCAAGGGAAGCAATGCAAGCGGTGGACGGTTTGTGTAAGTTATAGCCTTGGAACTTTTACAAGTCTCACAGGTAGAAATAAAATCGCGAACATCCTTTCCTAACGTTGGCCAAAAGTAATATTGCCGCAATAGTTCACCCGTCTTACTGATCCCTAAATGAGCTGCCGTTGGCGGACAATGAGCCGAGATAATTAATCGCTCACGCATAGGTTCAGGTATGACGAGCTTAAGAGTTGGGTAATCTGGTGTTATTGCATTATTCGTGTTGGAGTCCACCAAACGGATATACAATCGATTATTAATAACACAAAAATTAGATTTAACCGTATTGTTGTTAACTTCGGAGACGAGTTTTTGATGTTGGATGCTACGAAAATCATCGGCATCAAGATCGAGGTTGATGGAAACAAATTCATCAGAATTCTTTAAAGATTTACGAAGCCCACCGATTTCATCCATAAAAGCACGAGACAATGCGTCAGGCACATTGTTCTGGGAACCTTTACGATATTCGATTTGAAAGTCAGCATCTCGAATCGGACGAGTTTTTGATTGAGTGCGAGATCCGTCAGATTAAAGGATCGCTCCAATATCAAATGAAGGAACTTGATGCAAGGTTCAAACAAGAATTAGTGGATGTTACTATTATGCCAAAACGGTCGCATTCCGGAGCTCTAAAGTCTCCTAGGCGCGAAATTTCAATTTGCGCATCCAAATTAAAGCAACTGCAATTGGGATTGCAAGACTCGCTTGCCAAATTTCCCGAGAACTTTAATTGTGATGGCGTGTTGTGTCGATTGACTCATCTCTTGTTGAGAATTGCGAGAATTTCAGCATCTAAAACGGTACAGGTCGCCGCGGGTAAATTGACTACAACAAGCGATTCTATTACTTCTTTAGCGGCCGTTGAATTAGAAGAGGTACAAATATTTGAATCGGGAAATGAATCGATTCCAGATTCTATTCTGGATGCGCAAGGTAATCCTTTAGGGGCGGTACCTCCTGTCAATTTAGGTTTAAGTCTCCACGATTTTCGTCAAACGAAATTTAAATCAGATTACGCAAATTCTTTAATTGGGACTGATTCAAAACATCCGTCAACATCATCTGGACAGTATTTGCCGATTTCTACCACAACTAGCACTGTCACGCAAAAAGGGACACAGGCACCACATAATGTTAGGTTTGAGGCGGACGTTTCCTTTAAAGTAACTGCTCCACTTATGCCGCAATCTTCAACGGGCCATCTATTTTTCCAACTTCTCCTTTCATAGGTAATAATCAAAGTTATCAATATAATCCACTCGGTTATCCACCGTATGTGACAAATTCAATATATAATTCTCATGCTTATACAGGTGCGTTTCAAACACATCAACAACAACCTGCTCATTATCCTCCCCTGGGGACTCCTCAGGGGCCAGTAGCGAGAAATGACGCCGAACGAAAACAAACCACGCAATCAATAGTTAGACAGAATTTTTATCCTGATGTAACTAAGTGGAATATATTTTATGACGGGTCCTCGTCAGACATTACCGTTGAAAATTTTTTTTTTCGTGTAGAACGAATGGCAACTACCCATGGATTAAGTCAGGAACAATTGGTACATGATTTGGGGTTTTTACTCAAAGGAGTAGCTCGGGAGCATTACTGGACTATAATTGAAAGGAATTCAAATTGTAGTTGGTTGGAATTAAGAGAGGCGTTTATTCAGAAATAGAAAGATTTTGGTCGAGTAATTTTGGTTACTAAAAACGAATGAGAACCAACAAGAAAGAAAATCGAAATAAAGCAAAACAACATAAAAAAATAAAATCAAAAGGAAAACAACAAAAATCTTAAAGAAGAAATAAAATGTAAAATTATAAATAGTATTTTATCATTAAGTGAAGAATTATTATGAAGTTGTTGTGATTTTGTTTATAAGTTATGAGTTAAAACAAATACAAATAATAAAAAAATAAAAAATAAATAATAAAAAAAAAAAACACGAAACAACCAAAACTTTGGGGGAGGTTAAAGTTGAAGTGAAGAAAAAAAAATATTACAAGACATGTTAATAATGTTGTATAATGTGCATACAAAAAAAAAAAATATTAAGTTTAACACATATCGAGTACATACGCAAAGCTGAGTTAAAAAAAAGGTGTAATTGTCGAAATATCCAGAAAAAAAAATAATAATCATATTTGTATGAATGAAAAATATTTTTCATTGATTGAAGACTACCACATGCAACGACGGAAAGAACATAAAAGCACAGCGTGGTGAAGTTTTTTTTTATTATCATAATTTTTTTTTAAATATTATTACTAGTTAAGTACTTATTAATTAATTAAAATAATAGTTAGAATTTTTATTTTATTAATTTTTGAATTTTAATTAAATTAGCTAGCCTAGATAAGATTTTTGTTTTAATTTTTTTTTGTATTTTTTATTTTTTTTTATCTAATACATATACGGGTTCCACAAATTATTTTGATCTAGTTATTTTACAGTTAGTTTTTTTTCGCTTTTTCTGTTTTTTTTTTGTTGGGGTTCCTGACGTTTAGTGATTTTTTTTTGTTGTTTTCTGATATATTTATTTTAGGAATGAAATAAACAAATCAACATGAGTGTTGTGTTAGGTGTTACATCATAGGTTGACCTGGTAAGTTGTTTCCCGCCTTGTTCCTCTCATTTTTATTCCTTGTCCCGATTCTCCCGTGCTTCCTTTCCTGCGGTCTAACACGACCCGCTGATGTTTCGGAAAACCTCACGCCCTAACCCTGAGTTTTAGCTGGCCTTAGATAACCGCTCCGAAACCTCCCAGCGAGTAAATTTCTGTTAACAGTTTCCCTGAAACAGTTACAAATTTTTGCATTAAAAGTTTTGAAATTTTTAAATTCGTTATTTTAAAAAATCAAAAAAACGAGTGGTTATATAGTAATGCAACGCACTGTATGTATATCCATCAGCATCCAGCCTCATTATAAATTTTTAAGCATTTGCCATGAAAATAATTCCTATTTTCACTAATAAAATTAAAGAAGTCAACTCAATAAAATTTTTGGAGGAATTGCCGCCTGTCATAATTTGCTTTAGAAATTAAAATAGTTAATTGATTTCAAAATATATACATATTTAATATCTACTTTTGTTTAGATGGTCATTATTACGTAATATTTAAATTATTACACAGCGTACTAGTTCCAACATCGACGACTGTTGAAGGTAACAATATTAAAAAAAAACTAGGCTAAAACATTATTTAAGCGACTCGCAAGCAAGTTGGGCAGCACTGTGGGGAAATGAGAACAAATTTTCCGCAGAAATTCACATAAAGAAGCAGTGCAATTGCTGGAACAGTTCTTAAACCAAATAAATTTCTGGTTTATTTCGATGGCATAAAATTTATTTTAACAAGCTTTATTAATGTGGTTGATATTAGTTTTAAAATTGTCAATGTTTTTAACTTAGAATATCCAATCGAATCTAATTTTTTCCAAGAATATTTGTATGCCTTAAAGACTAAATATTATATACCAAATATTCATGTCGATTTCTTATTGACGACAATAAAATGTCTTTTTTGTGTTATAAAAATTATTATTAATTGTTAGAAATGAATTATTTTTTATTTTTGAAAACTATTAAAGGTTTTGTTGTATATGTACCTAAAATTGTTAATTAAAATTTGACAGTATAATTTCAATTTAAAAAATAAATGTATTAAAAAATAAAATAAACATTGTTTTTAATATTTATTTATTATAATTACAAAGTTACATGGAATTATATATTATATTTATATAAATGTATATATGCATATAAATATATATATATATAGTTATATATATATATATATATATATATATATATATATATATATATATATATATATATATATATATATATATAAATTATATATATTTATTTATTATATATTTATATATTGATTGAAGAATTAAATTCATTTTATGACGAAGGGATTGTTTTAAACGTAAACGGCACAGAAATTCGATTAAAGTTTAGGGTTCCTGTTATTTTAGGCGACAGTTTAGTTCTAAACGGAATTTTAAGATTAATTAAATCATTTAATTGTGGCTTTTATTGTAGATGTTGTTTAAGAAGTAGTGATCAAATGAAAACAGATTTTAATGAATATAATTATTTTCTAAGAACTAAAGAGGTTACACTCAAAAAATTTTAAAATTTAATAAAATAGAACTTCAGAAAAACGCTGGCATTAAAGAAAAATCTGTACTAAACGATTTAAAACATTTTCATTTTACTAATAATTTTACTTTCGATATTATGCATGACATATTCGAAGGAGTATGTCATTATGATATATGCAAAATATTGTTACATTTCATTATCGCTAAAAAGTATTTTTTAACAGAGTTTTTAAACTATCGTAAACAACATTTCTCATATGGAAGTTCCGAAATAAATAACAAAGGGGTACCCATAGAAATTGATCATTTAAAAAATAAACGTTTAAATATGACCGCCCGTGAAATGCAGACTTTTGTATTTTATTTACTCCTGATGATAGGTGATAAAGTACCATCAACAAATGCTGTATGGTTATTTTTTGGTATTTTGTTAGATTTGATTGACACAATTCTTTCTCCTTATTTTGATTCTGCATTGTTGATTAAATTAAAAAATTTAGTTTCAGAACACAATAAACAATACCAAATTATTTTTTCGATAGTTTAAAACCTAAATTTCATTTCATGGTTCATTATGTTTAATCCATTAAAATGTTTTGCCCATTAGAATATTTGTTATCAATTAGATTTGAGGCAAAACCCTAACAATTAAAATCGTATGCTAATCGCGAAAAAATATTTCACTTAGTTTAGGTTTGAAATGCACACTTAAATTTATAAAACCAGTGTTCAATAATACTTTTGCTCACTCAGTAATAAATTATGATTCTAAAAAACAAAAACTAATTGCATTAGAAGAATTAGAATATTTTCAATATTTAAAAGTAAATTACTTACAAAAATCAAAACCTCTTTCTAATATTGCCGAAAGTTCGTATAAGGGAACAAAATATAAAGTTGGCTACTTTTTAAATAAAGACTTACGAGTTATATATCATAACAAAACCGATAACGTAGAAATTGAACATAAACAAATCGATCCACATAAAACAGGTTTATTCTACATAATATGTAATATTATATTTTATCTTAATTACTTTGTTTTTCTAAACTTATATAAACATATAATTTAAAATTAAAATATAACATTGTATAACTTTGTATTAAAATAAATATAGAAATCATAAGATAAAAAAATATAATGTAAACAATCATGAATATTTATGTTTATAAATGAACTCTTGGGCATTAGTCATACTAATATTATTTTTCAATAACATAAATATGCCAATTAAGCATAAACATTCAAGATTGTAAATAATATAATAAAATAATCAGTAGAATGTTCTCGAACAAATCATAATAACATAAACAAATCAAAAACAGTATAAATAGGGAACATTATTGTAAATTCATTCATTAGTTCATAATCCGGTGCAAAAGTAATTTTCATCGTTAAAATATAAATAAAAATACCTAAGTATTTTTTAAAAAGTGTTTATTAAATAATAAATACATTTCTGGCGCAGTTGATAGGATTATTCTCCGAAGAAAATAATCCGTAATACGAACCTCAAACTAATAATTTCTCTCTAAAGAAAGAAATTTAAATAATATGTATCCGAAGATAAATAAAATAAATAAAATAGTGAAAATATACGGACACAGAGTGAAAATCAACCATCGTTAACTCACGAAGAAACGAAGTATATATCACCTCACGAAAAGTGTATTATAAAAAAGTGAACTAAAATCACACGACGAAATATTAAAAATTAAATATTAAAAGTTAAAAAAAAAATTAAAAAGTGAAAAATGGATGACGAATTACAACAACAAATATCAAATCAAGAAATCTTGCATCAGCAAATGCAAGAACAAATCAACTTACTCCATCATCAATTAAGTGAACATGTTATGCGCGTGATGCAAAAAGGAAAACCACTCCACGTTAATCACAAAATAAATGAATTATTTTATTGGTTTTATTGGTTTAGTGGTATATAAAACAGTACAATTATGTATATTTTTATGATGTTACTGACTACCTTTCTTCTCGAAGACTCAATTAAAAAGAAAAATATTACAGTCATTGTCATACAATGACAAATTATTAATAATAGAACAACTATTCTCTATTATAGCACAAAATGTACAAATGTACTAGTTGCCTGCTATAACCCAATGTATAGCACAACAGTGCTGTGAACAACACCTTCCTCCGTAGTCTTAAGATGACAATCTTAAGTCTGAATGAATTCAGTAAATAAAAACTTAATTATAACTAATATTAAGGTTGTGAAATTTCAAAATATAATTCAATTAAAGTTTGCTTATGTAATTTTTCAATTTTGTAGTGTACTAAATTTGAGTTAATAAAACCTTTATAATATTTAAGATTTATTAATAATTATTAGTTTTATTTTTACGCTATATATCGGATGATTCGTAAAAATGTTTCAATCTATTGTTGTGTACAATCCTAGTTGAATTTCCAATTTTGATTGTTGTTTTTTTTTTAGGTGAAATTATTTCTTGCACTTCGTATGGGCCCAACCAATACTTAGACAATTTCGAATTTCTAGTTTCATTTTTCAAACATACTAGATCTCCAACGTTGTATTTAAGAGATTTTGAATTTTTATCATAGTAAGTTTTAGAGTTTTCTTTTGATTTCATTATGTGATTTTTAGCAAAACCAAAAGACTGTTGCATCTTGTTTCTTAATTCAAAGTAGTAGTCCTCATAATTATAGACAATATCACGAGCATGAGTAATCGAACTAGGGATTTGTGGTGAACAACCGAATACGAGTTCAAAGGCATAAATTTCGTGGAACAATGGGGTGTGGTATTATAGCAAAATATAGCAAAAGGTATCCATAAATCCCAATTGAATGAATCCTTATCGCTATAGTTCCGAAGGTAATCCATAAAAGTTTTATGAGACCTTTCTAGGGCTCCGTTAGACTGCGGATGATATGCGGTCGTATTGAGCTTCTTTATTTTAAAAAGCTTAGCTATTCTTTTAAACAATCCACTCATGAAATTAGAACCTTGATCCGTAAGAATTGAAGATGGAATACCAAAGACACACACAAAGTGTTCTACAAATGATCGAGCCACTGTCTCAGTCTCTTGATTTGGAATCGGCACAGCTAACGAAAATTTTGTTAAATCGTCCTGCATTGTAAGGATAAATTTATTGTGGTTATACGATGTGGTTAGTGGTCCAACTATATCTAAAAATAGTTTTTCAAAAGGACGTGAAGACGTAGTCGTGATCTTAATAGGCATTTTAGTAGTTAGACCATATTTGTTTGTTTGGCAAGATTTGCAATTTTTTATTATCCTGGTGATATGACTCAGCATTTTCGGGAACTTATAAAATGTACGCAATCTATTATACGTTCGGTAAACACCTTGATGACCTCCAGATACACTGTAATGAAATTCATTAATGATGGTTTCTATTTCAGATGGGTCTGTCAATTCAACAATATCTTTCTTAACGATAGACGGGTTGATTTTCGACAATTGACCTTTATCATCATCAATAGATTGCCATAATTTTGGAGCTCTAGTAAAGATAATTGATTTTTACCTCTTTGATTGGCTGTTCTAGTTGAATACGGCTTAAACAATCGGCGTTGGTATTCAGTTTTCCGGCTTTATGAACAATTTTAAATTGATATTCGTCTAGTTTAATACGCCAACGAGTCGATTTGGAAGACGGATTGGAGATACTACATAGCCAGACTAAAGGTTTGTGGTCGGTTACAACAGTAAATTCTCGCCCATAGATGTAAGGACGGAAGTAATTAACAGCCCAAACTACAGAAAGTAATTCTTTTTCAATAGCAGCATAATTTTTTTCTGCTTTGTTTAGAACGCGGCTTGCGAGTGCAATCGGCAAATCCATACTATCTACTTCTTGCGATAGAACGGGGCCTATTGCCATGTCACTTGCATCACATGTAATAGTAAATTGTTTTGTATAATCAGGTCGGGTTAGAATCGGGGGAGAACAAAGTGCTTTTTTCAATTTATTAAAGCTTTCTTCACAAAATGCATCCCAAAGGAAGACAACGTCTTTTTTTAAAAGTTGGGTTAGAGGCTATGTTATCTCGGAAAAGTTTGAAATAAATCGACGATAGTACCCAGCTAACCCTAAAAAGGATTTAATGTTTCTAGCAGTTTTGGGAACTGGATAATTTGTAACCGCGACTATTTTCTTTGGGTCAGGTTGGACACCATCTGTCGTTATAACATGACCTAAGTAAGTAATTTCCGTTCGGAGGAACTGACATTTAGTAGGATTGACTTTCTTATTATGGTGGCGAAAGCAATCAAAAACTTCTCGAATTTTCGAGTTGTGGTCAGTTAAATTGTGACCATAGACAACGACATCGTCCAGGTAGACAAAACATTTGATACCGTTGAGTCCACTTAGCACACAATTCATCAGGCGTTGAAAGGTCGCCGGAGCGCCTTTCAACCCAAATAGCATCCGAGTGAATTGGTAATGCCCAAAAGTGGTACTAAAAGCAGTTTTACTTCTATCGGATTCGTCTAATGGTACTTGGTGGTAACCATCAGCTAGATCTATAGAACTAAAATAAGAACTTTTGCCGAGTTGATCCAAAATATCGGTAATATTTGGTAGAGGAAAACTGTCGCCTATCGTAACGTCATTGAACTTTCGATAATCGACAACGATGCGCCATTTTTTCTCTTCTGTGTTCGATTTTTTCGGGATTACTAAAATGGGAAAATTCCATGGTGATTTGCTTGGTTCAATAATTTTATTTTGTAACATTTTTGAAATTTGTGAATTAATCTCTGCTCTTTGAGATTGAGGCAACCGATATGGACGGACGTTAACAGGACTACTACTACCAGGAGTTGGAATTTTATGTTTAATAGTATCAGTAACGGTTAATATATCCCCAGGTAATAGAAAAATGTCGTTATACTCTCTACATAATCTTAGAATTGAAGACTTTTCTTCAGAATTCAAATTTTCTGTTTGAATAGTATTTTCTAAAACGTCTAATCGGTTTGTTAGACAATCATTATAAGATTCAATTTGGTATATTTTGTTATTATCCAATGGATGCAACGTAAGGGAGTGGCCTGTAAAACAGTATGGTTCACTCGTGGTATTTACAATACAAATGTGAATAAAATTTGTATCATTTTTTATTATTGAATTTCCGATATAAACCCCAGGTGCTATTTCTTCTGAGCAGCATAAATATTCCTGCTTTTCGTTTTCGTTACAACAATAATCAATTTGAACCAATTTTTCAGATCTAGGAGGAATAATATTTGAAGCTGTAGAACATAAATTAAGAGAGAACATGCTTTGCTAGAATGGGATTGAAATAGTATTCTTCTGAAAATCGAGGTTACATTTAAATTTAGAGAGAAAATCTTTCCCCAAAATACCACAATTTTTACCTCACACATACCCAACGTTGAAATGATTCCATCAGAAATACCTTTTAGTGAGCATTTTAAATTAGGATAGCAAATTATATCGGGTTTAATATAACTTTTTTTTTACCAGACATATGTCAGCTCCCGTGTCAACTAATAAGAAAAGGGAGTTATTATTGACAATGTCCAATTTTAACAGAGCGTATTTTTTATCGAGATTTGAATTAGCTATCAATATGGTATTTGATATAGGTAGTTTATGACACGTATTTAAATTTCGTGAACTCGGCAAGTCGTGTCGTTCTTGTTGAGTTCTTTGTAGTTTTCCGGTTTATCAACTAAAATCTCAGTATTTTTGCTGGTGTTAGCTTTTTTTCGCTTAAAGCAATAATTAGCTCGATGACCAGGATGTTTACAATAATTGCAAATATAAACTGGTTTAACTACTGGATTGGGTAATGTCGAAGGAGTCAGTTGACTTCTAAAAGAGACATTTGAATTTCGATATTGCAATGGATTTTTCAGATTAGGGGAACTATTAGATTGATAACTATTATTTGGTTTAGGGTTCCTAAGATAACAAGAAGATGCTGTATGATCCTGTTTCGAACACAACTGACACTTAACCGCTTGCCAAGACGGGGTTAGAGAGTTAGTTTTGTTTAGGTGTACTTTGTAAATTAATTCTTCCTCACACGATTTTGTCACTAAGTCTTTAAAATTTTCAAAGCGACAAGCTTTAACTATTAGTTTTATGGATGAGTGTAGACCTTCTTGAAAAGCCCGTAAAGCAGTCTTAGAGTTTATACTCTTAATAATTTTAGCAGCCTCTTTACCTTCCGCTCGTACGCAAGTTTCATTTAATTTGGACAAAAGATCTTGAATTCGGCGAGCGTAATCTTTAACAGACTCATCCCGTTTTTGATAACTATTGACGAGTTCTAACTGTAAATGTTCGCTTGAATATAATTCAGAAAACTCGTCAGTAAGATCAGTTTTCAATTCTTCCCAGTTCTTGTACTCGTTATATTTAAAAGTTTGTTCAAAAGCAATATCTATGATTTTGGATTTTAACATGTTTATAAAAGTAGATATCTCTTTTTCGGTAGCTCCACTATAAACTGAATCACAATAGGCAAGAAAATGTGGCAATTTAATAGACTCACCATTAAAGGTAGGTATTAATTGTATGGTGTTTTCGATTTTGAAATTCATGTTTGAAAAACTATTTGGAAGTTCACTAGCACAATCAATAATATTCTCTGTTTTTTGACTTACAGGTACTTCAAGTTGTAAATTGTTTTCTTTTTGGGAATCCGATCTTAACCGAACTCGCTCAGGTGCAATGATAAATTTTAAATACTATGAAAGTTTTAATGGAATAAATATTTTTTTTTTTAGATGGAGCACGCGAAAGCAAACTATCGAATTATAAAATGAAAAATCACTATCCTTTACAAATTTTTTAAAAATGTTGTATGTTGAATGATGTGCAATTTTAATAATCCAATATGACCCATCTGTTTAGTTGAAATCCAATTCTCGCACCAAATATATAACACAAATTTGGGTAGTGTTATTCTTTAAATATTGTTTTAATCTCCTCCAAGTGTCAAAATATGTAGAGACACGCAACTTTAATTATCCGTATATATTGATATATATATATGTATATGTATTCCGTTGCACGTGATATCCGATGTTAATAAAATTACTGTAGGATTTATTTTGATGTTGTAAAATGTTGAATACTAGTTGACTGTGTCAACTTGTGTAAATTCCCCATGTGATTTTTGTTTTTCTTTATCACTGTTCAAAATGGTTTACACTGATGTTCTCTTATTTATTTTATTACGAGCACAGGTCAGCATTATAAAAAAATATAACCTCGGATCGGTTTAAAAAATTTATTTTATAAAAATTATTATTATTATAATTATTAGTTTTATGGTTTATTAATTGAGCAAAATTTTAGTTAACATCTTATTAATTTATATTCATTGCTATTCTGTTTTATTATATGTTATAATATTAATATACTCTTAAACACATGTTGTATATTGGTAATGAATCCAATGGCATTTTTATAGACCGAAGGAACCCTCCGCTGCCACCAATTTGTTATGCGCGTGATGCAAAAAGGAAAACCACTCCACGTTAATCACAAAACAAATGAATTATTTTATTGGTTTTATTGGTTTAGTGGTATATAAAACAGTACAATTATGTATATTTTTATGATGTTACTGACTACCTTTCTTCTCGAAGACTCAATTAAAAAGAAAAATATTACAGTCATTGTCATACAATGACAAATTATTAGTAATAGAACAACTATTCTCTATTATAGCACAAAATGTACAAATGTACTAGTTGCCTGCTATAACCCAATGTAAAGCACAACACAGTGCTGTGCACAACAAACAACGACTCCGGGTCCAAACAATGCAAATAACAAAATTCAATCTTACACCAGATCAAATTATTCGAAACTTCAATGATATTCAACCATTTAACGGGGAAGACTCATATAAATTAAAATCATTTCTAAAATCCATTGAAGATCTTGAAGAATTATGTGGAGAAAATATTAACGAACTAAAAATACTGTCTTAAAAAACTTGTGAATAATAAAATCATCGGAAATGTAAGAAATATAATATTAGAAATTCCTGAACAACTAAGAAATTGGCCAACTGTAATACAACATCTTAAAAAACGGTATCAACCAAAGCACACCATTCATCAACTTTTATTTATGGCAAAAGATATAAAGGTATTTAATTTAAAAGATTTATTTAACAAGCTTAATAATATTAAAAGCAAATGTAACAGAGTAGTAGACTTTGAAAATGAAAATAATTTTACATATGAATCAATAGATAGGGAATTAGTAGAAATTTTAAAATCAAAACTAACACCTATTATTCAATTACAAATAAATTCAAATAAAACCTTGTTCGAATTAGATATTGAACTTTGTCAAACAGAAATTTATTTAACAGAAGATATTATTAAAAACCAATATAAAATAAATAGGAATTCAAATTTTAAATCAGAAAATTTTAAAAAGAATGAAAATTATAAAAAACATAAAAATTTTAATAATAATAATAATTTTAACAGTAATAAAAATTTTATAAAAAACGAAAATCATAAAAATTATAAACATTTCAATAGTTTCGGTAATCAAAACAATTATTCTTACAATAAATTTAATAGATATACTAATAATACTAATAATCCTAATAATTTTTCCAATAACAATAATAATAATTTCAATAATAATAAATCAGGACAATATCGTCAATTTAATAATAATAGGTCAATTCAATATCGACAAAATTATCAAAAACCAGAACCCATGGAAGTCGATAATGTTAATTATCGATGTTATAATAAAACACTACAGGTTTGTATTATTACTTTTTAATTAATTATATTATATACGATAGTACAAAAATAATATTATGTATTAAATGCTTGACCACACTTTTTATACTACCCCTCCTACTTGACCTAATATATATCAGAATACAGAAAATATAATAATAGTATTGCAAGATGAGTAGTAAAAGTGTTATACGAATTACGAATTCAAATTACATATTCTAACACCGCCTCTTAATTTAATGAGTAACCAAAATTCAAATTTATAAAATATACATTTAAACTAAATTTAAATTATTACGATGTTTAACAAAAAGACTTTTTCCAAGTCCTTTAGTCATAATATCAGCAAGTTGATCTCCTGATGGAATATACATCAATTTAATATCCTTATTTTTAATTGACTCACGAATGAAATTGAATTTAACGTCTATATGCTTCATGCGCTTGTGATCTCTTGGTTCCTCTGCTACATAAATACATGATTGATTATCCACATAAATTATTGACGATGGACAATCAATTTCTAGTTCATTTAACAACATACGGAGCCATTTTGCTTCACAGATACCATGACTCAGTGAAATGTATTCAGCTTCAGTTGAACTGAGACTAACTGTTGCTTGTTTCTTTGATGACCTACTGACTGTATTTCCAAACACTTTAAATACGTAACCAGAAGTAGATTTGCGATCATTCCGATCTCCAGCCCAATCAGCATCTGTGTAACCAACTAATGGTTCAGCATTTTCATATTTACGATACACCATTTTTAAACTAATAGACGATTGAATGTATCGTAAATTTCTCATTGCATGATTAAAATGTTCTTGTTTAAAACAGCTTTGAAAACGACTAAAATAATTGGTGGATGCGCATAAATCTGGTCGCATTGTTATAGTTGCATAAGTTAAGCATCCAATCAATTCACGATAAGGAACATCTTCACAGTTCGACTTTGTGTCTTTAATTAAATCGATGTTTACCTCCATTGGTGTAGAAACTCCTTTACAATCATGCATGTTGAACTTCTTAATCATACTTTTTAAATAATGTGGTTGACTCAAGCTAATCGTATTGTTTATTTTATCAATTTGAATTTGCATTCCAAGAAATGTATTAGCTTCACCAATATCCGTCATATCAAATTCTTTGGACAATAATTGTTTGATAATTTTAATTCGACCAATGTCATTCGAAATAATTAATAAGTCATCAACATAAAGCAAAATATATTGAACTATATTATTTCCAATTTTAATGTACAAACATTGATCAGAAAAGCATCTTTTAAATCCTAATTTAATGATGCATTTATTGAATCTTTCATTCCACATACGAGAAGCTTGCTTTAGACCATAAAGGGAACGTTGCAATTTGCAAACCTTTGTTGAATCCTGTATAAAGCCCTGTGGCTGTTCCATGTATATCTCTTCATCTATAAATCCGTTGAGAAATGCGCATTTGACGTCCATTTGATGAACAAAATAACCATAATTTAAGGAAATTGATAATAATGTGCGAAACGTAGTTAACTTTGCTGTGGGCGAATATGTTTGGTTATAATCAAAACCCTTTTCTTGAGTGAACCCACGAGCTACTAATCTAGCTTTATATTTATCAATTTCACCATTACCTTTGCGTTTCAATTTGAACACCCATTTACAAGAAATGACTTTTCTACCCTTAGGCAAATCACACAGACTCCATGTACTATTTTTCATCAAAGATGTATACTCTTCATCAATTGCATTTTTCCACATCAACCAATCAATACGTTGTTTTGCTTCTTCAATTGAAAGCGGATCATCTTCAACAAAATCAGCTGCCGATAATGCATAACTAGCATCTTTATCGATCCATTGATCGTTATACTGACCAGGTACCATGAAATTACCTAATCTTTGAGGTTTTCTTGATTCACGAGTTGTTCGACGAACGACATCACCAGTGCTATTTATGTCAACATTGTGGAAATTTTGTTTGAAGTCATCGATACCATCCATTTTTGTATCGTGGTTGTTTTCTTCAGCATCAGAAGAATGTTTAGAAACACCATTTAACTTATCATTATTATTAAGTTTCGACGTGTTAAAGTTTGGACTTTCGTAATTAACTGCTGCCTCTGAGATTATATGGACCATTTTAGTTTTATTCAAAACAGATTTTTCATCAAAAACAACACTGCGACCAATCACTAATTTGTTGCTTTCCAAATTCCATAAACGATAAGAGCCATGTGATGTAGAATAACCCAAAAATACACATTTATTTGATTTTTGTTCTAGTTTCTTCCGGTTCTCAGTTGGAACATGATTATAACAAATGGAACCAAATATTTTAATGTGTGACAAATCTGGCTTAGAACCGTACCAAATCTCCGCAGGAGTTTTGGTTATAAATCGTTTACCAAATGCTTTGGTTGGAGAACGATTTTTAATAAAATTGGCAACCAAAATTGCTTCATTCCAAAAGCAACGTTCCAAATCACTAGCTGATATCATGGCCAAAGCCTTTTCTTGTAGTGTTCGATTCAATCTTTCAGCAACTGAGTTCATTTGAGGGTTATATGGAACTGTATATATTAATTGAATGCCTTTTTGTTCACAAAATTCTTTAAATGCTGTCGATGAATATTCACCGCCATTATCAACTTTGAGTTTAGCAATTTTACAGCCATGTAGAGATTCAGCCATTGCAGCATACTTTTTAAACTTGCTAAATACGTCGCTTTTCTTCTCAATACAGTAAACCATTGATGCTCTTGAGAAATCATCCATAAATGTAACGAAATATCTGGAACCTTCCCATGCCGGTTGAGACATAGGACCACAAACATCGCTATGTATAAGTTCCAGAATTCGACTTGAACGATTATTTGAATTTTGTGGAAACCGTGAACGAGTATGCTTACTCACAACGCATGATTCACAAAATTCATTGTCTGTATTGACAGTAACATTGTCTATGCCATCAATCATTTTAAATTTGATCATCCTTTTCATGTCATGAGAATTTAAATGTCCCAACCGGAAATGCCAAAGATTTTGTGAAAATTTCGAGTCATAATTATTTACAATACCAGCGAAATTTGTGCGATGAACACGAAAAATGACTTCATATAGTTTACCATTTAATTTTGCGGTAAAAATAGTTTTTCCATTTAAATTAGCAAATGCGTGGTATTCATCAAAAATAATTTTGAAACCTTTTTTAGTTAACGCACGAATTGATAATAAATTGCATTTTAAATTACGCACATATAAGACATCTTTTATAAGCTTAACTGCCGAATCACCATTATACATTGATGATATATTTATTTCACCCTGCTGCTTTGCGATTAATTTTTCATTCTTTTTGGCCACGTTTATATTTATATTTTCAACATCAAATAACTTATTAAAACATGTTTCATCATTGACCATGTGTTCTGTTGCGCCAGAATCTAATATAAATTTAATTTCATCACTTTTTACCACTGACTGTACACCCATTGCAGCATTCAAACTAGTTATGTTCTCAGTAACTAGTTTTGTTTCATAATCACTTTCTGCGCACAAACAAACAGGTTCACATAACTTATTCGACACGTGTTTACTAGAGACATTGTTTGCATCTCCATTTTTATTTTTATTTAATTTGAATTTATTAAAATTATTTTTGTTTTTCAATTTAAAACATTTAGCTTTTGTATGTCCGGCTTTACCACAATGATAACAAACAATATTAGATCTCGAGTGCATAGCCAATGATTGATCTGATTTTTCATGTTCATCATTTCGACCATGCCTTTTATTATATTCATCCAATAAACGTGCTTTGACAAACTCCATTGATAAATCTTTTGAATTCATAGTTTCCAATGCAGTTACCAAATTATCAAAACATTTTGGTAAAGTCAACAACAAATGACAAATAACATCCATTTCTTCTATATTTGCGCCAATTGATTTGAGTTCACGAATTCTTTTGTCAAATAAAATAAAGTGTTCGGTTATGTTATCCCGTTCACTGTATTTCATCGTTAATAACTGTTTACGTAACAATAACTGGCTAGCAATACTTGTTCGTTCAAATATTTGTTTTAATGAATCAATCATTTCTTTAACAGTCTTTTTATCTTTAACATATTCCAACTGATTATCGCGAATACTTTGAACGACAATTGCAATACACGTTTTTTCTTCTTTACGAATCTTCTCACGATCCGCCATTTCAGCAGCATTTAGTAATTCATTTAAATCTTTTTCAATATATTTGGTTAAGCCCTCTTTGTCTAATAAAATGCCTAATCGATATTTCCAATTATTATAATTGGTACCATCAAATTGCAAAGTCTTCGTTGCAAAAATATCTGAAGCCATTTCCATTATACATCAATGGATTCCACCATAGAACATGTGTATGACCCAATATAAGATTGTTGCACAAAATCTTCGTTGCACAATTTATTATCAATACAATTACTCAATGTATTTTTAAATTATTCAAATTTAATCACTGGGCTCATAACCTGTTAATTATCGATGTTATAATAAAACACTACAGGTTTGTATTATTACTTTTTAATTAATTATATTATATACGATAGTACAAAAATAATATTATGTATTAAATGCTTGACCACACTTTTTATACTACCCCTCCTACTTGACCTAATATATATCAGAATACAGAAAATAGAATAATAGTATTGCAAGATGAGTAGTAAAAGTGTTATACGAATTACGAATTCAAATTACATATTCTAACAGATAATACTACAAATTCTCAAATAAATCCCGAAGTAAATTTTCACGAACTGCTTCACTAATGCAGTTACCTATAGTGAAGCTAACATTCGGATATAAACAAATTAAATGTCTAATAGACTCAGGTTCCGATACTAGTTTAATTAAACCAAATTTACTAAATCATAAAACTTTTAAATTAGAAAAACCAATTATATATAACTCTTTAGGAGGATCAAATTATGTTACAGAAAAAATAATTACACCAATCCCAAACGAATTAATTAAAAATGGAACGTTAGAATGGAAAATTTTCCCTCTCAAGAGTGTGAAATATGATGCTATAATAGGTATCAACTTTTTAATACCATTCGAAGCAGAAATTGATATTAAAAATCAATCTTTAAAAATATTTAATAAATATACTGTACCCTTTATAAATAATTATCCTCGTGACTTTACCGAAGTAAATCACTTAGAACCAATAATTACTAAAGAAGAAATATCAAATAAAATTAATCAAAGTTATTTAATTTCAGAAGAAAAGAAAATAAAATAGCTGACTTTTTAAGTAGAATAAATACAGAAAAACATGAAATTACGAAATAAATCAATTTTATAATATACTTCAATTTAATGAAGGGAGTCGCCCTCTATCTCTATTTAATGAAATAAATAACCAAGAATTAACTAATGAAAATAATGATAATATTTTAATAAACGCAACTAAACATTCTCAAGAAGAAAATTTAAACGATAATATATTAATTTTAGAAACTGTAGTAAATAGATTTAAAACTCGAATAATAATTACAGAAAATTTTACCGACGAATTTGAACAAATATTAGGTAATCGACGAATATATATAAAACCCAATTTAACAAAAAACGAATTAGTAAATAAATTAAAAACTTATATAAATTCAAATAAAAATAAAGTAGCAATATATACCCAAATACCAGAACACGATTTTTATAACATTCAACAAATATTAATTAACGAATTTCCCAATACTAAATTTGTAAAATGTACACACTTTGCTTAAGATATAATATCAGAAGAAAAACTAGTTCAAATTTTATCCATAGAACATAAAAAACAAAAAAATTCTGGAATAATTACATTATACGAAAATTTAAAATTAAAAATTTATAATAAAAATATAAAATTAATAATTAATAAAATTACTAATAATTGTGAAATATGTAATACTGGAAAATATGATAGAAACCCAATTAAACCAAAATTTCATAAAACCGAAATTTCCACTAATAAAAATCAAATAATTCATATAGACACTTATATTAATAAAAAACAACCTTTTCTGATGTTCATCGATAAATTTACAAAATTCGCAACTTTGTGTACCCCTTAGAAAATAGAAATCATACCGATATAATTGAAAAACTTAAAATATATTTTAATCATAAAAAACCATTAAAAATAATAGCCGACAATGAATTTAAACATATAAATATTAAAGAATTTTTAAATAACGAAAATTTAGAATTACATTTAACTATAAAGGAATATATATTAAAGAGAGACATAGCAGTGTGATGATTTTTAATATTTTAAATTTGTTCATATTAAACATTACAACCCAGTAATAGTATTAGTATACATTTTACAAAAAAAAAATAAATAAAAATTAAAGAGCGAAACGCGTACTTTATGATATTTCTTTATTCATATTTTTAACCAAGTTGTGTTTTCTTATGTATCTCTCTTCTGTAAACATACGCAAAACCAACAACAATGTCTTTACAGCACAACACCTATAGAAATTTACATTTTTATTCCTCTTTACACGCACGTTTTTTTATATATGTATTTATTTTTCTTTACTATTCGCACACATTGTGCGAGAGACGAACGATCGTTGTTATTTATTAATAACGGGATGACCGCACTGACACTATAGTAAAATTATAAAATTACGATTTGATCAAAAACGTCTCTATAGAAAGACCAACTATTCAAAAATTTAAAGGGACAAAGCGCCTCTTTGATGTAGTATTGGTTGTGTACAGATATAGCGTAAAATAAAAACAAAAAAATATTTTTACTAACACTAATATAGTTAGTTTTTTTATGTTATTTTTGCTTTGTAATTTATTCTGGTACCAATACTTCTTTATTGAGGCGGATATAAAGTAGTATTAGTGTACGAAAAAATGAGTTGATCTTTCTATAGAGACGTTTTTGATTTGATGGAGAAAACAAAATCTCCTCAGTTTTTTGTATGTATGTATATGAATACAAATAAAATTATATTTAAATAGGAATCACAAAATTATTTTCATTTTTAAATTTTATCTTATTCGATCTTTACATTTCATTTGATGCGGTTGCGAATTACGAATAGATACAAAGTTTTTTGAATAAACAGCGTGTACATTATATAATATTGATTATAGTATACGATCTTTTATCTAATATTTTTGAATATATTATTTGTTATAGAGAATTTATTTTTGTTTTTGTTAATATTTGGAATTTAATATAGTAGCTATTTAATTATATAGTTTGGTTGGTATTAACACCAGTAAAAAAAAAAAAAAAAAAATATATATATATATATATATATATATATATATATATATATAGAGAGAGAGAGAGAGAGCGAGAGAGATATAGATTGTTTGGTTGGTATTTATCGAAATGGATTTTGTTGATGACAATCATATGAAAAGTGGAGTTTCATGCGCTATTGCTAGTTGCAGAGCTACTAGAAAACGCCATCCATATAGACAGTTTTACAGCTTTCCGAAGAAAGATTGTGCCTTATTTCAAACTTAGGTTACTAAATGTTTAATTCCAGATGAAAGTTTATGTAAAAAACTAATCATTTGTGAGAATCATTTTGAACAATCTGATAAGGGCAAGCGGAAACTGAAAAAAAATGTAGCTCCAAAATTATATTTGACTGGTTCAACATTTTTGACGGATGTAAACGTCGCTGTGGAGCTTAATTCAAGCACAAATTTTTTAAAATATCAAAACATAAAAACATACAAAGCTAAAAAAAGTGATACAATAACAGAAATTAATATTTATGATTTTAAAAATATAAAATCACCGGAAGCATATGCAACAGCTTCTTGTAGTATTGAAGCAGATTGCAATAACTATTTAAAATATATTAAAATTTGTGACTTTTATAAAAAAAAATATTTGGCCTTTAAAAAACGCAATGAATTGCTAAAAACTAAATATATCAAACAAAAGAATGAATTACATAAATTACAAATAAATTCTCATGGAAAACTTCTACCAACAAAAAAAAATAAGCCACAAATTTTGAGGAATGAAATTGATAAACTAAATATAAGTGTTCGTGCTAAAGATTTTTCAAAAATGATTTTATGCCGAAAGTCAAAAACATCTAAGTATTCAGAGGACCATCGAAATATTGCACAAAATGTTTTTTTTATTTCCCCGGCTTGTTACAGGTTTCTAAGAAACAATTTGGAGTTGAATTTACCCTGTAAAAATTCAATAGTGAAATGGATGCCAAATAAAAATCTTGTACCTGGCCCAAACGAAAATGTTATAGTAAACTTAAAACGCCAAGCAATGAGTTTTTCTGGAGAAAATCGTAAGGCAATTTTACTATTTGATGAACTAAACAGTCGACGTGACTTGGAATATGATATCAAACTAGATTTAATTCAAGGATACACAGACGACGGTAATGAAAGAATGCCTGAAATGGCAAAATAAGTACTAGTTTTTATGGTGAGAGGGCTATTTTGTCAATATAAGTACTTATTTACATATTATGCTTCAGCAAAAGGTATATCCGGGGAACCTCTTGCCAAATTGATTTCCGAAAACATTAAATTGTTAAATAATATCGGATTTGAAGTTCAAGCTACAGTGTGCGATCAAGGATCTAACAATAGAAAGGCCTATAAATTATTAGGAGTAACTGCTGATGAACCATATTTTAAATTAGATGGTAGAAAAGTATATGCCGCATTTGATACTCCTCACATAATAAAATCTATTAGAAATAACTTAATGGCATCAAAAATAGATACATCTGACGGTACTATTAGCTGGGATGTTTTGAAAGAGGTGTATAACTCAGAAAAATATAGTGCAACAAAACTTTGCCCCAAATTGACTTATCGGCATATATATCCCAACACCTTTGAAAAAATGAGAGTTGCATTGGCTACTCAAGTGTTTAGCAGAACTGTAGCAGCAGCAATAAGAACACGACACGAGCTTAAACAATTTTCATTAGAAAATGAAAAATATGCTCTTGCAACCGCATCATTTTGTGAAAAAGTGGATAAACTATTCGACAACTTAAATAGTAAAAATTTATTTTCTAAAAATAGTAATCTTGTGCTCTAAAACAAAATAACCACATTGCTGATAATATAGTTTATATGAAACAGTATATTAACAGTTTAAAATGTCATCGAAAAACTACTAATTTCTGCTTCAAAGGTTTAATAACCACTATGAACACTATTTTACAACTATCAAATGATTTATTTCAAGAAGACCCAGATCGGTTTTTGGTAACGTGCCGATTTAATCAGGATCCCCTAGAAAATACTTTTTCAATTATTAGAGGTAAAGGAGGAAATAATAAAAACCCGTCAATTTTGGAATTCGGCAGGACAGCTGCTCAAATAATGTGTTTAAAATTAATAAAAAATACTAAATTATCAAATTGTGAGAATGACGATGAAGAAAATTTAAACGCGATAATGGAATTGGAAAAAGATCCAGAACAAACAGAAAATGAGTCTTGCAAAGAGGTGGAACATAATGAAGAACTGCAAGATGAAAATAACCAGGTTCAAGATTTTTTAGAAAATACCGAATTACTAATTCAACCCGAGGAGAATATGCAACTTAATGAAAATGTAGATGATGCGTCTCTAAAATATTACATTGGTTACGTCATTTTTAAATGCAATAAAAACATTAAATGTAATACATGTAAACTGTTACTAACAAAAGCTACTGAAACAATCTCTTTGAAAAACGAAAGTTTTATTTACTTTAAAAATTATTCTAAAAATTCAGATTTCGGAAATTTAAACGCTCCAAGCGAATTATTTTTAAACTTTTCGAAATATTGCATTAATATTTTTTCTAATATTTTAACGGCATCTCCTCATATTCGAAATATTAAAAATTGTATAATCGCGAAATGTATTGAAATTGTTAAATCAAATTCGGAATTTGTCTGTTTATTAAATAAAAATAATGAATGTTACGAGCATCATTATGCAATTCTAGATTTTATGATTTTAGTATTGTTAAGAAAACACTCAAAATGGGTAGCAAAAAAAAACATCTCACAATCTAAGTTATCAATTTTAAATGGTTTAATAAAATAAATAAATAACTTTTGTAACTATGTATTCTGTATTACTATTTTTATGTTACTTTTGAACGACCAGACACTTATGTGTGACAGCAGCAACATGTAAGCGGCAGTTTTTACTTGTTAATTGTTGTTATTTAGCGATTTATTTTTATAAATTAAGATTCGAATAACATATAAATGTTTATAATTAGAAGGCCCATATCATCCGTTTGTTTGAACCGAACGAAAAAAACCCACAAAAATATTTTATAATTTCACCAAGTATAGTTTCATATCAAAATCGTATCAAAAAAACTGATAATTATTATCAAACAGAAACTTAACAACTACAAACACAGAACCAATTATTAAGGACATTAAAAATTTAAATATTCTAAATGCATTTCTGAAATTATAAATTTTAACTATAGTTAAAGAAATTTTAATCTTGCAGTTCAACTTGATTTTCATTTAAAAAGCTTTAGAAATATAATGCGGTTCATACGAACAATTTTTATTTCATTACATGGTTCACAACAGCAAAATAATACAAAAATTAAAAAATGCGATCGTTTAAAAATTGAAACAACAACAATTAACAACAACAATAATTAAATGAAAACAACAACAATTTAAAATTTTTGGAAACATAAAAAATACAAAACATTATTACGAATTAATATATTTCATGTGATCTTTTATGTATTGGTTTGATATAACTAGATCGATCTGGTTTTAATACTCAAAAGGCGTTGCTTAATATAGTATATTCTCTTGTATACATATTATTCAAAATTTTCACTAATACTATTACTGGGTTGTAATAATTTACACTAACAATGCTATAGTTGAATAATGTATATGGTTATGTGTCTCTTTAATATATTTACTTTATGCTATAACTTAAGATATGCAAATCATTGTGAGACACCGGCAGTTAAACAAGAACGTGTGCGTAGAAGTTTTATGTATATGGCTTAAGTTATATTAAGAATGAGAATAGCACGCAAATTCGTTTGAAACTTTTAAAATCTTGGCTTATTAACATTAAAAACGTGGAAGATTTACTTAAAGTGAAAAGATTCTATTGTTATTCTTATATTTAATTTTTTATTTTTAATTATTTTTTCTAACTTTAAGATAATAGTTTTAAGTTTTAAGTATGTATCTTGACACCCAAATGTTAAATCTGTTTCCGATAATAGTGATCTGAAAGTTGATTCGCCACACTGAACTATTTCTCAGTCAGGATCAACTAGCTTATTTTTATTTATTTATTTTTAAAAAATATGTAAGGATATTGTAAATTTTATATATATTATAAATAATAAATAATAAAAGTATATATTAAAAAAAAAAAAATCCATACCATCCAAAAACCGACGACACCATGTAATTCTCAAATGTTTCCTAAAGTTGTGTCATAACTTCATAAACTCTTTAAAACTATTTTAACTATTCATTGGTTAAACGATACTATCATAGAAAAAATAATGATTTTAGTTGTCAAAAAATGTTAAGGCAATATCTTCGAGGCATGATACGATCAACCAATCACAAGATCACACAATAAGTATCTGCGGTGTGAACCTAGAAAATAGGAATAAATATGTCATTTCGCAGACACTATAAAGTAGCATCTATTACACAAATTTTATGTATCTCGAACAATCTATAATGAGATAACATGAGTAAATATGTCGAGAGAGAGAGATGAAATACATTTTTTTTATTATTTATACATAAAATCGATTGGACAACAAAAAAAAAAGTGGATATCTACTACTGGTGCATTCAGAGACAGAAAACAATAAATTTTCCTCTTGAAAACGACATCTATTTGACAAATAAAATTTTCTAACGACGACTACACAAAAAAATCAATTCTTAAATCATATCACAAACTGTTCATTGTTTTGATATATTCTACTTTATATATATATATATATATATATATATATATATATATATATATATATATATATATATATATATATATATATATATATATATATATATATATATATATATATATATATATATATATATATATATATATATATATATATATATATATATATATATATATATATATATAAAGTACATATGGAACACCAATGAATATAATAGTAGTATATATATTCAGTAAATATTTTATTTGCCGTTTAGTTTTTAGTCAGATTTTACCTTAACGTATACGACAGACAATAGTATCCTTTATTTATAGAGAACTATACTGCAATATTTTGTTTTTCTAAAAACATAATAAATAATACAAAATCAAGCATAACAATACAATAATAAACTAGAGCTTTAAACTGTCTACATACAGTCCAGTTCAGATCAATAAACCAGTTGCCTGCTAAATACCTTTATGAAATTAGCATTGAAAAAAAAGAATGGAAAACATTTCATTAAATTGTATTTAAAATTAAAATGCAATTACCCATTTCTAAATTCCTGGATAAATATTAAATAATAATATTTATTTGATGTTTTTGGAAATTTGCAAATTTCCCTAATAAAAAAAAAAAATGTAGTAGGTACTCAAACCAAGTAATAAAATAATCCTATTAAAACAACATTTTTATGTACTTATAGAGGTTTTCATGTATATTTTATTTTTGGTTAGGTATTGATATTTTCAACATTCAATTTGTTCGATTTAACCTAACATTAAAAAAAAAAAAAAAAATAATGTATGTATATGTAGCAAACCACTTTGCGAGAAACCTAATAAAAAATTAAAGTAACAAACCGAAGAATAATAAAATTCTTTTGGGAATAATAAATATAAATGTACGCAAATAAAATAATTTTCGTTTTTCTGTATATATATATAGCTATATATACCCGGCGAATGAAAATGTGGATAAGTATATAAATTATCATATATGTACGTATATATATATGTATATTATACTGACTGTGAAAAATTTCAATTTTGATGCTGCAAATACTATAATAGCTAGTCTACTATACTATATATATACATATAAATGAATGAGGATTTTTTTTATCTGTATATGTATCTTATGGCTATTAATCAAATAAATCGAAATCAACTTTGTCTGTGCTTTATGTATGTTCGATGCAGTTTTTCGTTATAATACATTTGGTTTTATTTATTCTGTTTGCAGATATTTTCAATAAATTACATTACTGTCCAATTTTGTTCTTTGATACATTTGAACTTAAGTAGCCTGTTTTATTTGAATTGTCTTAAGTTTGAGTACACTAAAGGTATTTAAGTGCTCAAAATTTGTGTAAAAAATTATGAGGAAGAAAATATAAAGCTCTGAAACCACCGCTATTTGAGATTTATTCAAGTTCCAATATATTTTATATAAGGCGAGAGGACCAGAATTTAAAAGTACTTCTTTATTAGTGTGACAAGATGTGGTCCACTGTTCGATGTTGGAACGCTTTGAGTCACTAAATGCAAGCAATTCAGAAAAACCATCCAGAAAAACCGTGCAAAATCACTATAAGAAATGATTTTGTCAGAGAAACGGAAAGTTTTATTCAAGTTTCATTTTTTTTTTTTTACGTAAACCGAGTTAGGAAATATTTGAGAAGTGGCCAATTACCAAACGAACAGTCCACTTATTATTTCTTTTTTAAAATATCGATATCTCTTTTTCTGTTACATCTTGAACACAATACTTTGCTAACATAAATAAAACATAGATATATTCTATGCTTTAGGACGGAGAGGATAGCAAAACAAAGATGTACGTATACAGAAAAGTTGATGAAAAGTGGAAGCATTTCACAAATATTACATAGAAATAATGAAGAGATCCTGGCCATAGAATCACAAATCAATCAGAACCACGCATATCTCTTAAATCATGAATTGTATACACACGCATCTAATAAAAGATAAACGGTGCCGGTTACATGACTCCTCAGACGCTGACAATAAGTAAATTATAAATAATCTACAATCTTTAGCAAATAGATACCAACATCTTTAGTCGAATTTATACAACAGTGACGGCCAACCTCAAGTAACTAGGGATGACGAAAAGAACAAAAAAGTATTTAAGAGGTAAGATATTCTGATGCAGCAAATTTATTAGCATTAATTCAGTACAGGATACCAACTTGAATCAGAGTGCGTACATCTAAAATTGAGCCAATTGAATAAAGAAATGGATGAGTTTTATTCATTGAACATAGCTACCCTTTTGGTATTGAAAAAAGATGAACAGATATTAGATTACTTCTCCAAAGATTATAATGAGACGCTTAAAAAAAAGGTCGACTCCATGATAATGCGAGTCCATGATAATGCTGCTCAGAGTCAAACTCTTGACATTTCATGGAGATAATGAGCAATGGAGCTCGTTCACTGATATTTTTACAAAGCTCATCCCGCAAAACAACCAACTATAAAATACGGTAAAAATGTCATATCTAAAATTGCACTTACAGAAAGTGTAGCACATCTAATCAACTATTAACATGTCAATAATTTAGAATGGCTTAAAGTTTGCTGCTGTCAAGATTTAATAATCCTTAACTCCTAAGCAGGCCAGTATTTCAATTCTTTGCTGTCATTATAAACTCTGCAATATGTAACTGCTGTAGCATTACAAAATCTACATGGTACCCCAGTAAAAATGTTTCAGAATCGGTTAGGTCCTGAAAATTACAGAATATTTTACCTTCCCTTCATGGAGTGTAGGTTCCAATTGTTGGAAGCAATGCCGAGAGCAAAATCAAATGCACAAGAATCACATATCATTTCCTCAAATATGCCACCATTAAGGCTTGTACATGTTGGCACAATCATTCAGCTTAGGTTGAGGCCAGTTGAGGAAAATGACAACATTAGAAATTAGAAGATTAGTAAGCGGTTCCGATCTTTTTTTAGCTTTTTCTAACTCATCAATATCCAATCAAGTTACCCAACAAGGATCCGTACTATTACTAACAGCAGCAATATGAGTGAATAAACCAACCGGGCTACCTATCACCTTGAGAGCATTGCTAGATCAGGGTTCACAGATTTTCTTATATGGGAAAAGCTGTTCAACGTTTAGGGCTAAAACAATGCCAAACATGAACATTCACATATCAGGAATAGAGGCTAAAAAATGAGCTCAACAAACACTGATGCAATTTTGCATTCAACATCATTTTTTATCATCTTACATTGACGTAAATTACTAAGGAGTGTCTGGAACGTGCAAAATCTTGGCTGATCATAAGTTTGACATCACTGCTTCTATTGCGATATTATTGGAAGCTCACGTGTATGGCGATCCAAAAGATGCATTATGGTACAATGAAGTTTAAATTGAACCGAAATGAACCGATTCTGGATATGGAAGAAGTTACGGGGACTTTTGCGGAAAATTCAAGCAAAATCACCGCCTGTGAATAAATCTCCAAGAACACTACTAGGAGATAGTCGAATGAACGATATGCGGTTAAACTATCATTCAAGGAGCAACTGTTTGGTCAGGTAAGCGGTTCCAGGCAACTAGCAGTGCAGTGATACCGCCAACTAGAAAATAAAATTAGGCTTCAACCACGAACACTTTAACAAGTTCATGACGGAATACCTCACCATGGGCCATATGAACCAACAAAACACTAGAATCAACAAAGATCCAAAACTAAACGACAATATGTACGTATTGGTCCCATCGGAACTCTCTATCAACTGTCAGATGAGGAAAGAATCACTTATTCAGAAGCCAGAGACATACTCAAAACGATTTCTATGTAGATGGTAGACTTATAACTGGTGCCGACATAGTAGAAGAAAATCAACATCTAAAGACAGAACTAATCCATTTTCTGCACAAAGTAGAATGGAGAGTGGGCTAATAATTATCCAGATATCCTAGACGATTGAAGGGTCAATAAAACCGTAAATAGACATAATTTTATGTGGATCTGCCGCCAAACACAAACCCACTAAGGTGGCTAACACCACTAACAGCTACCTGCAAAATTATGTACCAGAGTTTATAGAGCTCCAATTTAGGTTGGAATGATACGTAGCAATTCGAGTTTTTGGACAGATGCGGGATCGACTCAAAAATGAACTGAAAACCACTCAGCTTATTCCACCATCAATATTTAAATTTGCTGAAATCCTGGCCAACAACAATATAGACTCATGGAAGCACATCCGGACTAAACATTTTTCAGCAGATTGTGCAAGTTGTGGAGTCTCTCCACACATAACCGTTTGTTAAATAATTTTCCATCCTAACTTTATTCAACAATCAGTCATTTAACTCTTAAGATGGCGAAAAATATACGGCAGCCATATAACTAGAAGAATGGGACCATGTGCTTATTAGTATTAGTCCGAAAAGTACAAAATTTGGAATTCAAAGAAGAATTAACCTTACTGAACAAAACAAAGACCGTCCAAAAGACCATATTTTTTTTAGAGAATCGCAACATCCTCCGAGTAGGAGGTTGGCTAAATAATCCGCAGTTATCCTAAGAAGAAAAACAACCTAGATAATTCTATCACACACGCGAGTTAGCTCATAAAAATGGTATTGGGTTTGGGTCATCGAAAATCGTTACATGACGGCAATGCGACATTGGCGTTCATCCGAAAATAATTTAGGATCATTAAAATGGTACAAAAGTAAAGCAGAATAATCGACATTGTGTACGATATCATCGCTTTAATGTTAGAAGGTCGGAACAACTGATGTGAGACGTTCCTGAACAACTGATGTGAGCCAATTACGTTGGGTCCCATAGATATCCGGGTGAGCAAAAATCATAATAAAACTAAATCTAAATTTTCACCTGCCTCACGACGGCAATTCACATCCGATTTGTCAACCTTCATAACCGCGTTTGTATATTTAATCGTCAAAAAAAGTAGCTCAATATTTTTTAACAGCAATTACAAGGAAAAACATGATGAGCTATTGTTTTTTGATACTTGAACTTTTGTTTAGGACTTTGAACTTTTGCCACTTTAATTTTCTTATGATTATATTAAAGGTGTAACAAAAATTAAAATTTATTTTTGCAAGGATATATTGAGCAATTTAATCAAAAGCTCCTGAAACCACCATTTTTTGGGCAATCGAGCATGTTACATTGGCAATAACTGTCACATCTGCAACCACCTCAAAATCAGAGATCAAATTATCTCGCATCAGCGTGTCCCGATATTTTCTGGAGATTTCCCTTTAGAATCTGTTCGGAAGAAGTTTTATGTTGATGTATTTACGTTACAAATCAGTCATTTTATTTAATATTTTATCTGTAAATTAGAACTTTAATTTAGAGATTTTGAGATATTTGTGTTATATAATATAGTAAATATACAAATATATATTTTGAAAATACAATTACGTTCATTTATCCAATTTTTCAACATTAGGTACATATAAATTTTTAATTTTTTCTAAAAATTATCTGCAAATTGATTTTACATTTTTAATCAGCAATAAACAACCCAAAAACAATGTAGTTTAAAAAAAAAAATATTAAAAATTTATTACATATTAATGGTATTTGTTTTCTAAAAGATTAACTATGCACACAGTAAATTGAAAATAAAAAGGGCTTTTTTACATTGGAAAATGGAATAAATTTTAAGGTTGGCATTAATAAAAAAAACATAAATTATATAAAATTTTCCATCCTCTTTTTCGGGTGCGGATACCCCAAATTAATTGACCAACAAAATAACCTCTTCTAAAAATTGGTTTCTTAACTTTTTTTTTTTTTTTTTTTGAAATATCAACATTTTAAGTTTACACAATTTAACCCCATAAAAAAATCAAAGTTTTGTAATCAATTTATTTTTTCAACTTCTTTGAATATTAATTAAAAATTACTTCGTTGACATAATATTATATAATTTTTTTTCTCTCTTGGGTAGATAAATTTAAAAACAACACTTGATGATGCCTTTTTTTATCTATTAATTTTCTTACATTTTTTTTTTTGTGCTGTTGTGTTTGTATTTTGGAAATAAATACAAAATAAAATAAAAAAATGGCAAAGAAAAACTTTTTTTCATCTTTTTTTTTTTGTGTGTTGGTAGCTTTAAATTTAATTTATGGGTTATTTTATCATTTCAACCGAGAAAGAAAATAAGGAAATAAAAATATGGAATAAAAATCAATCAATCTTCATAATATTTTTTATTTTATTTTTATTTTTTTGTTATTCAGCTGAGTTCAGTAATATTTTAGCGACAGTTGTCTACGAAGTAATTCAATTCGTTTAGTATTGATTGTTTTTATCATCTTTGAAAAGGTAATGAAAAATTAATTTGATATAATTGATGAATTGGTTATGGGGGTGTTTTTTTTTCTAAGATTTATTTATCATTTAGAAATATCAAATAAATACATAAATGTGATATTTCTTCAGTTACATAACGTATATAATGATATAATCCACTTAAATATAAATAATCATTAAAGTGTATATTATATCATCAGGTGTTTTAAACATTTTCCACGAAAATATATGGTAACGTACAAGATATGTCATACAATATGATGGAGTATTTTATATATAGATCGGGTGATGCTTACAAAAATGTTTTTCTTAAGTTTAAATTGATTAAATGTTTTGGCTTTTTAAATTTATCAATAATATAAGTGAGCTTTATAATGAAAATCATTTACAGCTTTTGTCGTTTATAACCAAATCTACTACCAAAGCTTTAATTTTAAATTCTTATTTTACTCAATTTTTCAATTTGTGGAACTATAATAGGCCTTAAATAGCATTCCTCCTCTATATTTGATGTGCAAGCCAGAGTTAATTTAAAGCATGGTTCGTAACTTTTTTTTTTTTTTTAAACTTTATTGGTATCCAGTTCCCTTTAGATGTAATATTTCTACGGTTAGCCTATGTGGTTTGATTCATTTGAGCCGCCTTACTTTGTTTGTATTGTCCAGTAGTTGTACGGCCTCAACGTTAGTGTGATTAAAAAGTCTCTTCTCATGTTTTATGGCACACTCCCGGATAACGTCGTCTATCAATTGTATTTCTAGATCATTGGGTATTTCTCTGTTAGTCACAAATCGGTAAGCGTTGGTGATCATTCGCAGAAATTTGTTTTGCCTACGTTGTTTGACCCTCACAGCTGAGCACCATATATTCATATTGGTTTGAAGATAGTCTAGTAGGGTAGTCTTTTGCAATACAGGTTCATTTTGGAATGATGCCCAATTAACTAGTACATTTGACGTTATGTTAATCGTATCTGTTCAGATTTTTGTCTCACGTGATGTTTCCAGTTGAGCTTTGAATCTAAATAAGTCCAAGGTATTTTGCTGATTCAGCCTGCATCTCATTGAGTTATATGTGTAGACTGTTATTTTTGTGTCGAAGCGTAAATGGCACAAGGGTAGATTTCAGAGAGGTATAATTCAAGCAGCTGGCAATGGTTTTGTTCATGGATTTTTCTCATCTGTAGCGTGACGATGGGTTTGAGCCATCTTGTGACTTAAATACTACTTTCTATCAAATATTGTCGACTGTTATGTCATTAATTCGTCGTCTTCAGCTGTGTGTAAAATGCCATAAGAAGTAGTGGTATCTTTTGAGTATTATAAACTAAACAGATAAAATGATTTACTAAAGCGAATATTTTATGTCATTTAAAACATAAATTTGGTGGTTACGTAGTTAAGATCAATATTCCAAGTTAAGATAATGGTGTTTGCCCAAACAAAAATTTATTAAAAAACAAAAATTTGGATCCATTTTTTATATAGTATTTTAATAATCAATAAACTAAGTTAATAATATTAATCATACTAAGTTGATTATTATTATAAATAAAGCTACTATTTTATAAAGAAAGTTATAAAAATCATTAATTGGTTTGTTAAATTCGTAATCAAAATTGTTAAAGTATATAACTTTGTTCATTGAATCAATGTAACCAGTTAATAGGGATTTAGGCAATCAAATATTGGATGGTTGCTGATTGGTATGTTACTAAATGTTTTGAATAAATAGGGATTTTAGTTGCTGATCTTTGTAAATTTATTCATTTTCAGATTGACCTAAATATTGTATAATAATTAGTAGACGGGCATGCTAGAAAAATTGGAGGGATACATCATGAACTTCTCACATACAGAAAGGGAATTAAAGGATGTAGAAGCTTTCAAATAACGCTTATATTTCTGAAAGTAGTAAGTAAAGCCAAATCTCAACCATTTTTAAAACATTAAGACTCTAATTTTTATACATAAAATTAAAAATTACTTTAAATATAATTTTAATGCATTGAAATGTTTTAAAAACATTTTTGTGGGGTGTGGGGATCCCCCAAAAATGGGTTTTCCCTAATTATATCACTAATATTTTTTGTGTTATTTTCTCCTTTCGTGCAGTTCATTCAATTACTATAGTTCGTCGAGTGTGGTACAAATTGTGCACTTTTACCGCGTATTTTATTATAAAAATGTAAATTATTCGTTTGGGAGACTTATGGTTCTTTGTATTATTATTTATCTTGTTATTAATTTTTTTTGTTTACAGTAAAAAATGGCATCTCGAAGTGAATATTTGAGTACAAAAGATGCAATTGAATATTTTCATTCCTTGTCTGACAGTGAAAGTGAATTTGATGGACAATGTGATTCAGAAGCGACTGTAGATAGTGATAATGACCCAGGAATCGTACCTGATCCAGAAGACTCCTTAATAAATGACGAAATGATTGGCCAACATCAGTATGTTGCAAAGTCAGGTCGAGTTTGGTCCAGTATGCCGTTTCCACAGACGCGGCGGTTGAAGAGACATTTTTTGAACCTGACGCCGAGTGTGACCAGTTATCAGAGTTCAGCAACTGAAATTATTGATATATTCAATAATCTGATAACAGCAAAAATCAAAAAAAATAATGTTTAATCATACTAATGAGGAAGCATAACGAATTATAGATCGGTACAATGAAAAATTTCCTGAGAAGCAAAGAAAATGGAATGCAGTAACTGTAACTGAGCTTGATGCATTTTTAGTAGTACTTCTATCAGCTGGAGCTCTACACTATAGAAAAGAAAATTTAAAAGAAATGTGGACGACTGATGAATCAACAGGTTTGTTGCAATAACCCGATACCTTCGATTGGACGGCAAAACTACCAGAAGTGCGAGACGACAGTCGGACAAACTTGCTGCCATTAGAGAAATCTGGGATAGGTTTGTAAATAATATCCGAAACTCATTTATACCTTTTTGGGGAAAATTGATGAATAATTGGTAACATTTCGTAGAAAATACCCATTCTGGCAATATATATAATCAAAACTGGGAAAATATGACATAAAGATTTGGGCAGCATCTGATGTCAAAACGTCATATTTATATAATATGCAGGTTTATACGGAAAAGGCACATGGTTAGATCGCGGAGAAAAACCAACGAGCAAGGGTTGTAGTGGACTTGGCTGAACCTCTGTTTGGATCTGGCACAGGCATAACCTCTGCTAATTTTTTCCAAGTTTGGATCTAGCAAAGTATCTTCTCAGTAAAAACGAATACGTTAAATGAATTGAAAGTATACAAAAATCGACCAGAGCATTCTTCAATATTTGCTTTCACAAAATCCATTTTTATGGTATCATATATTCCTAAAAACACAAGATGGTACATCTGTTGTCATCGCAACACTTGGATGCTTCAGTCTCAAATGAGGATTATTCTAAACCGATCATAATAATGGACTACAATAGGACTAAAGGAGGGGTAGATAGCAGCGATAAACTGATTATAGAGAATATTCATGTGGTAGACGAACGGCATACATAATATTCATGAACATCTTAGATAAAGCTGCACTGAACGCATTCATTATTTTCATGTAAAACAATCCACAAAGGCAAATTTCGAACCCATCACGCAGGTTTCTATTATCTCTTGGGCAAAAATTAGGTAAAAACAATATGAAACAACGATTAGAAATTATTAAAAAGAATTCAAAATTACAGCGTGCTAGGTCGGTTTGCGGTGTTGAACCTCCAAAATTAGTAAAGGAATGTCCCTCATCTGCTGAAGGAAAAAAACGTGGTCGTTGCTATTTATGTATCAGAAATAAAGACAAAAACTCTAAAATGAAATGCAGTGAGTGTGCCAGATTTGTTTGTATCGAACACAGAATTAACAAAAACTGAATTGTTTGTCTACACCACGGAAATTCTAGTGATAGTGATCAGTAAATCTCGTCTTACAATTACTGTGATTGTACGAGAATATTGTACGAGTACATCATTGTGATGAAATTTGAATAATGTTTTAGGTTATTTTATGTTCTTTTGTTTTATTTATTTTATTATTTTATTTCAAAAACTAATCAAAAATAAAAATTGGAGACAAGTAAACCCACTTTTTAACTGGGGGAACCAATTGACCCCACTCGGTCTTTTGGGTTCTAAAATTAGCTCGGTGCTTTAAAGGTTAAACATCACGGCCTTTTAAAATAAAATAATACTTAAAATATTATATAGATAGTAAAATGATACAACATGGAACAATGCTACAGTGCCAAAAGTAAAAACCTTGTCCAGGCTCAACTTTAAAAAACAGCGTGTTTTGTGTACTTTGGCGACATCAATTACGTTTTTAGCATATTTCTACTTGCCGTTGATATTTGTTTCAAAAATGTTCAACGCTTTAATTTGGAATATCCTATTGCGGAACTAAACTTCTACCTGCTTATAGGTAAGTTATTTTTAGATTCAAAAATAATAAAATTACAAATTAAAAAATTTTTAGAATACGATTATTAATTTAATAAATAATAATAAATAATAATAATTTAATAAAAATGTGAAAACCGAAAATATGCTTAAGTCTCAAAAATATGTTGGAACGGCTAGATCACAGATAATGGTGGATTTGGCATTTTTAGTAAAGTGTTTTTTAGGATTTTAACGGATTTTGAAATATTTTAGAGTATAACACCAAATCTGAATTGCAAGTACTTGATCTAGAACTCACTATCCATTTAGTTCATAACCCTAAGTATAATGTATTACTGTCAAGCATTTCGTCAATTACCACAAATATTGAAAGGCAAAACGACATTAGTGTGCATGTGATCAATACGGCGAACGTTAATGTGGCCGACGATGTTTAATACAATGACAGTGATAAAGATCCGAATTATCAGCCATCAAAATCATTTTTTGATGAATCTGAACTATATGAAATGGGACAACAAGTGAACAAACAATTAGAGAAGGTGAACGAATCAACAACTAAATTAAGAGGTATAAAGGCAACCAGAAAACAAAAACGTAACTATGGTAAAGCTTACGTCACAAGAAAAAATAAAATGGTTACGGAACTAATATTTATATCTATAAAAGGCTGCTGGCGAAAAAGAGGAATCAAATTATCAATTGAGCACCAAAAACAAATTTTCTTGAATTACTGAAAACTAGGAAAGTATAATTCTAGATTATGGTTTCCGGTTTAATAGAAGTAAATACTAATAAAATAAAGATGCTTGCTAATAGTCAAACATCTCTTAGGAATCAGATTCACACCTCATTATATTATTTGGAGATAAATAAACAGCAATAATAACAAGTATGTCAGAATGGTTTCCATACAGTTTTAGGCGAAACAACCCGTTTTTTGAAGATAATAAAACACCAAAAGCTGCAATCAGACCTAAATAAAATTTGTGGCTTTCGAGGAAAACCCACACCCAAGCGAATGAATTACCCAAAGAGAATATTAAAGAAATGAAGAAATGTTTCCTGTATATGACAGTCATTACTTGCGTAAGTAATCTTCTCAAAAATACCTACACGCTAACTTTTAACCATCACAAAATTGTTTGAGTTATATTTGGATAATAATATTGATCCAGTTTCAATTTCTAAATATAAAGAAGTGTTTCTTACCATGGACATTAAATTTAAAAAACCGAAAGATACTTGCAACAAACGTGACACCTTTCAATCAAAGCGCTACTTTGGAAGTGAAAACGAAAAATCGGATATACTTTTAAATAAAAAAATCATTATGAAAATGCTGATTGTACGTACAAGTCAAAGGCAAAAGATAAATTATTGTTGTAACATTCGATTTGCAGAATTGTCTTCCGATGCGTTTTTCTGCAAACATCTCTTTCTTTTTACAAAAGACAACCCTGGACTCAGTTTATTCGCAGTTTTACTATACGAAAACAAAATTTATTGATCACGATATGACCAGAGATGAAAGTTTTAACTTTGTGTTTGTAGCAAAGAACACATTTAACTGGCGACATGTTGATAACAAAGTTAACCGCTTCAAATCGAAAGATGTGAAATGGTTGAGATACTAATATGACATCTTTAAAAAAAAATATAACTTTCATTAATTTCATCTGGTATCAAGGATTTCATTGGTCCAATGCACAGTTACCGCAAACATTCTTTTGCCGTTTACTATAAAAGCAATTAAGAATCATATTTTATGAATGTGCTTAACCATAATAAATTGGCGTTCCTAAGCTTGGTGGCTTTATCTGAATTAGCAAAGCACAATCATGTAGTAGTAAGATTATTCACTCAACATAAAAAAAAAACAAGTTTTCCGATGAATCTGGGGCCATATAAAAATAAAATGAATTTTGACAATCTTTGCAATTTCAAAGAGAGTTTTGACTTGGAAGTAAATTAGCATTTTTTTGCAACTTGCTAAGGTTTAGGATCTTGCAATGCATTAGGAAGAATTCTTAATGTTCAAGTTTACAAAAACTTTTAGAAAATTAAGTAACCACGCCACCTGAACTATATTCATGGAAAGAAAAAAATAAAACAAAAGTAAACTAATCATGGTTTAGTATTAAAGATTATTTGGAAGTTGAAAGAAAACTAAAAAATATAGATAACTTAGTTAAGCAAATATCGTAGGCACTCACCAAAAATTGAAAATTATTTAATTCTAGTTTATGGTTTTTGAAAGAGTTCAGCTAGTCAACAACACTAATATCTAAGATAAACTGGGATTATGTTTTAAGTTAAATTAAATTATGCAAAATGTAGGTAGAATAATTAAAAAGTTTAGCCAAAATATGTCGAGGCTGGTGTATTGAAAAAATCATAACTTTAAAATGGTACCAAATGCGAGTTTTTTATTTTTTGTTAGTTGGTAAAATAAATACGCTTTAAAAAACATTGAAAAATATGAAATTCGTTGCTCTTTTTATTTAAAAAAAATTAATATAGATTTTAATTAATAAATTTACTTAAAACAAAAACTTAATCCCTTTCAATTGAACTAATAATTATTAAAATCAGTTAAGTAGTTTTTGAGAACGAGCTCTTTACAAGTTTTAGTTTTAACAAAAAAATAGAAAACGGTTTATCACCCTGTATCGAAACAGGATGATGAAGAGGAAAACAGAACAATGTGGGTGGAGATATTTTATCAAAATCAAAAGGAGGCAGGCCAATGATGGCTGATCGTTTTCGTATGGAATCACTTTATACATATATATATATATATATATATATATATATATATATATATATATATATATATATATATATATATATATATATATATATATATATATATATATATATATATATATATATATATATATATAATTATTTATTTATTTTGATGTGGGTACCTAATAAATATGTCAACAATTCTGATTTTTATCTATCACATAATGGGGTGCTTCGAAATTTCATAGCGCAACAGCAAAAAGTAACAATTGTATCTCTCAATGATTGCTATGCAATTGGTCTCACCACTCAGTCCAGTCCTTATCAATTTTACTCAGGTTCAGAGAACATCCTATCGTATTTTCAGCTGGTGTGGAGAAAACTGTTTGGCCTCCTCCTCCTTCCACTCCACTCCGTCATTATCGATTGCTGACAGTTACTTATGGACTAGCGTCTGCTTTAGTTTTAGCTAAACGGGCATTATACGAAACGGCAAAAGAAAGCCAAATGATGATCCTAATTTCTTGGATGACCGAAAAAATGGACGTCATTCAGTCGATCACACTAGAGTCATGTTGTTTTGGCAGAATCCTACCGATATTGCATCATGAGAAATTTTCCTGCATAAATTAAAATCAAATATCTGTGGTGGAAAGGACCTCATTTGCTAAATAACATTAAAGATTCTTCGTCATTTCATAAAATAACCAGAATTGTAGCATATATCATATGGGAATTATTTCCATGTGAAAAGCACAAAAGGCAATCAGAAGATGTTTTTCTAACAGTGAAAGAGATCTAAGAAGACATTTGCAAATTGTGCATTCGATCAAAACAAATTAGTCTTCCAAAAAAACCGTGAGCTATTTTCTGTATACAAAAAAAATTGGACAAACAAATGGCACTTTATAACCACTCAGTTCATTACTTTGATGAATTTGGGGCACTAAGAGTCGATGGTCGCCTATAAAGAGTCATGCTTAGACATGCCGTTTTCGAACAAACATCCAAAAATAATGTCACCCAAGCCACCCATATAACCTCATTCGGGAAATGTACTTTCCAATTGGCCAATAATTGATATTCGAGACGTCTTGGAAAGGAATCATCCCTCCATGAACTTCAATGTCTGGTAGGAATAATTAAGATGGTCCTTAAAAGACAGCAACATCAAAAGGAATGATACGAAAGGTGAAGAAACGAATCCAACGAAATCCTCGTCAAAGTGCCAATCAATTAGCCGCACGTCAACATGTTTCACGATACAATATTCAAACCATATTGAAAAATGAACTACACTTGAAGCCCTACAATATACAAAAAGTTCAATGTCATATGGAGGCACAAAAAAAAGTTAGGCTTGAAAGAACACGAGCATTGAAGGCCTTGGCCGAACGTGATGAGATTTCAAAAATTGTCTTTTCTGATGAGAAATTTTTCACCATTCAACAGTTTCTGAATAAACAAAATGATCGTGTTTGGTTAGAGCACAAGTTCAACGATAATTTGAATACAAGAGTTGCCATGCGCAAGCGATCACCAGCTTATGTTATGGTTTGGGTTGCAGTTACTGCAGATGGACGCACTCCTCTGGTTTCCATCGAACATGGAATCAAGGTAAACCAAGAGGTGTACCTCCAAAAGATCCTAAACGATGCTTTGCTACCTTGGGCACGTAAACACTTTGGTACGAACCGTTGTTTTATGTTTTTCATAAAATGTAATATGTTTTCAACATATTCCACGAAATTTCAATAAAAAATAATCAAAATTACGAAAATTACAGCATTTTCATTTGGTAACACTTGGTCTCAGCCACCCTGTATATATATATATATATATATATATATATATATATATATATATATATATATTTATTTATATCTTTATTTATTTTGATATAGGTGCCTAATAAATATGTCACTGGTTTTGAAACCGTATGAATGCGTTTTTCCTGTATCGAAGAAAACCGAAAAATGTTTGTGGATATTGTAAAATTATATGCTATAAATAGCATAACGTGTCATTAGAATTGGAAATAAAATCTATATTTATGTATTTAGTGGGTCTCAATTTTAAATTAATGGTAAAAAATGTTAGTTTAATTTTTTTTTGTTTATTTTTTTAAATATTTTAAAAGTAAAACAAACAAATATTTTTTCTTATGGAACTATAATGCAACTATAAACTTAAGGCGGATTAGGCAGATAAGGTTTCTTGCTCTTGGAATCATGATTTGTTGGTTAAGGATACTATGTAATAATGTTAGGCCGGCAGGCAAACGCTTAATATGTTTTAATAATCATCTGAATCGATAAATGGTTGATAAATGGTCATGAGCATTCATAAAAATAAACATAATAAATGGATACTTTCATAAATTAAATCACGTTGACGTTCTCAGCGGAGCCGTAAAAGAAATTACCCTCTAGAGTTGGTGATCGCCTAGATTCATGCTTAGCTGTGCCGTTTTCGATAAAACATCCAAAAAATGTCACTCAAGCCAACCATAACTACACTTCTTATTCGAGAAATGTCCTTTACAGCAGGTCATCAATTCGAGACGTCTCGTAAAGGAACGATCTCTTCGATGAACTTAATTATCCTAGGAAGGATAATTAGAAAATAATTTATATGTATTACACTAACATCGAAAATTACCTTATTATATTCATAACCTAACTTCCAAGAAACAGTTGTTTCTAATAATGCACGATGGTTCCCTGACTACTTCCATCGGTTTAACCTATCAAGCAATGAATTATTATTGTAAGTGTCATATATAGACTCAAAAGTGTCTCCACCAATTAAATCAGGCCTTCCATGCAAAAATCGCGTTTCAGTAAATTTCAACTATTTAGGAACTGTTAAGCAAATTTTTCTGCAATATAATATTGTGATTGACTGGCTTAGAGTAAAAATCATGCTGAACACTTAATGGTAAGTAATTAAAAGTGTTGCAATTGTTACATTTGATTTCATTAAAATTCAGGCAGCTTTCGTATCCTTACAACGAGTTACTGCATGATCTTTCGATTAACAACAGATCTTCTGATGATCTTCCCATATTATGAACTGGAAGTTCTGTTATATATTAAACGATTTAAGAACTCGTTTAGAACTTGCATCTCTCAATGCACCTATTCTTATTGTTACTGTAGTATTTAGTATAGGATAATTAAATTTTTAGGTTTCATAGTTCCACGGTTGGACAAAAAAACTAATTTATATATCTCGCTCAGATGTTCATCGACCTAATGACCTGAAACCACGAATATTACAATAATTGCTTTCTTTTTATCATTTTTCATTATTAGGCGCTTTAAGGATTTAATTTACGCGATCTTGCCAAAAAACCATATTAAATTAATACACTCAAAAAGAAATAAATACTTGGTCTCAAAAATTGTTATCCATTCTACGTCTTTTTACCTCTAATGTCACTATAATATCATAAAATCTGATATGAATATTATAAAGAAATTTCCATTCTACCAACGAAAATATTGTTTTACGAATCCTACTGTACACATCCAAAATAAATAGTATTGATGGAAGTTAACTACAGTTGATCGTTAAAGAAACGCTGAAACAAATTGAAAACATTAATTTGACGTCATTTCCTAGACAATGCAAGAATGTTATATATTATGTACGTTCTATTCGGAATGTTTTATTTTTTTTACTACTTTGATTTTTTTAACGTTTATCTGTCATTTAATTTTTATTTTTATTTTTCAAAATCGACGATAACATTCCAATCATGTCAGTTAAAATTCTTCATGAATATTCACAAGTTAAATTTATGCACAAGAGTGCAAAAAAAAAACATGTTTATGTATAGTTTTTATGACATAAATTTTAAGCATCTACAAAATTTAATTTTTTTTTCAATATTGCAATATATACAATGTAAATATAAATTTGTAATAAAATATTTCTTTGTAGCACAATATAATTCGTCACTCACAAAATTTTGTGTCTGTAACATTTCAAACAGAAATAAAAATCAAATAAAATTTATTTGATGTTTTCGATTTCTGGCATGGATTCTTCACAAATAATTAAAATCGAATTTAAAGTAAAAATCTGCTTTCGTAAATAGCATAAATATTTTAAATTTATGCTGAGTATTTTTTTTTGGAAATATATTAAATATGTCAATATTTTGTAAAACGACAAAAACATTCCACACTAATAGGTAAGATTTCAGTGATCTAGAATTAAAATTTGGGTAGTGGTAAAAAATTGTATATTTTATAATGAAATTTTTTTTGAAAGTTCTAGAATTAACGGAATTTATTTTAAATGCTTTAACGAACTACAAACAGAGATATAGTTCATTGTTTGACTTTTAGTATGTTTAGTAAATCTGCAAAGATGATGCACTAAACCATACTTATTTTGGGACAGTTCAAACAAATGACAACACCCAGAAAATAGTACCTTCTACTAGTAAGCTACTTAAAGACTAAAGTTTTGTATTATTTAAAATAATACACGAAGTATTATCTTTTTTCGGAGGCGAAATAATAAATTACTGGCGGTGGGCTAAACATTATTTCTAAATAGTCTTAATACAAGCGTCAGGAGGCTAGTAAACATAATAGGCAAAGAAATTTTTACTAGTGAGGCTACTCAATTTGAAAAAATTAGAAAGGCAGTGGAAAATTTAGTGAAAACTAAAGGCAATTTTGAATTTTATCAAGTCTTTCGCCGCAATGTGGAAACAATATCAGGAAGCAAAATTTGAAATAGAGGTAGCTCAAAACTATTTTAGAATGATTTTTCGCGCAAAATTTAATTTGGGTATTTAAACTTTTGGCTCAGATGGATGCTCTATCTGCATCCAATTTTAAAAAATAAATAAATGAGGAAAGCAGCTTTTAAAAAATGATCTTTTGATCAAAAATTGCGTTTACAAACTTCGGGTAAAAGCTTTTCTATATTTATTACGTATGCTCTATAAAAATGTACTCTATAAAGAGTACAGTCTTGGAAAATAAGAAAAACTTTGATGATATGGAAAATCTAATCTGTAATGAGTATCATTTTTTTAACTTTATTTTTTTAAAGTTATCCAATTTTTGGAGTTAATCAGTTTACTAAATATTGTAAATTGCATTATAAAGCCAAACGTTTCATATTCATGTCATCCTGGATAGAAACAACTTGAAACGTTGTGGTTATTTTAGAAGTCACAAATATAAAGCACAATTTCTAGGCTACATAATATATAAACATTCGATTCTGATCATGGCTGCCAGTAGTACGGTTTACACAAATTGGTTAGAATTAATCATGTAACAGAACATTCCTGACAAAAAATAGTATTTTGGAACATCTTCATGGATTCCAACATGTCCATAACTAACTCGATTCTTTGACAACCTACAATGCCTATTGATCGAGCTGATTAACTAATTTAATAGTCTCAAAAAAGTTTAAAATTGGTTATTTTACCAGGAACTTTTACAAGGAATCCAATCAGTAGATTGCCGGATATCAGTTGATCGCCTAGATTGAGGGTGTTTCAACATAAGTTGATGCAAAGTTGATCGATGATTTAACAAAAAAAAAACTAAATATTTGAAAATGCTAGCTTTTGAGTGTGGTGGATGCACTCATTCGATGGTAATTATTATTACATATTCGGTTATAAAGTATCTTTTTATGAATAACAATGGTGACCTCGACATGATTTGAACACGCAACCACTATCAGTACATAACTACCCTGTGACCAATAAAACAGCCATATAGATGCCACTAATTACAGGAGCAGGTTATTTCAACTGCCGCAACTAAATCCAAAGCCGCCGTTCCAATTTTAACCACCATCACGGTTTTAACAGTTACAACTAATCCGAGGTCATAGCCCTCACCAGTGGTAAGCGCTCGGATATTGTAATAACAAATTTAGACAACTAATTTGAGGTTATAGCCCCCACCCATGGTAAGTGTTCGAAGTCTAAATATTATCTAACAAGATATCTGAACAACAAGACAATTACTGACCATCCATATAAATTTAATTTTTATTAAAAATCAAAAATTTTGGAATTTTTATTCGTTTTATTTTTGTCCATTTAAAATATTGTCAGATCATTGATTTTCTTCGTTACGTCATTTCTGCTCTTCCAATTTTTTTTATCAACAGTGGAACGAGTCTGTCTTCCAACAGTGCCCCATCTCCACAACAACTACGAGATTATGTTGACGGTCAAATTAGGTTACGACAGACAACTGATGCAGATCTTGCTGAATCACCAACTAGTTCAATGTCAAACCCATCTGTACTGTTAGTAAATGGACAATTCATACCTGCAGTACAACAAAACTACATCGCTCATATAGCCTAAAAATCTCCGCAACTTTTGTTTAATCAAAATCCCAATGTGGAATTTAACATAATTGAGCAACCCTTTGAACTCTCTAGTATACAATCAGCCCTATACTATTTTTAAGAAGAAGTAACCCGATTCTCCTTTGAGAATCCGAAAAAGCTAAACTAAACAACATTCTTCACGGTTTAACACTCGGAGATCAAAACCATCTCCACTTCTCAACAAATTTCGTTTGACGCAGGACGGACGTTTGATGACAATACTCTACGGCAACTTTGGATGAAACGTTTACCGTCCCAAGTTCAAATGATTTCGATTACCTTTGAGAACGATATTCCTTTGATTACGTTAGTAACACGAGTAGTCAACATACTAGAAACTATATGTCACAAAACAGCATTAATTCGATGACTAGTACTTCATCAGCTTCGTCTAGTGCTTGTGATGGTGTGAAATCAATGAAATTTCAAAAAAGAATTAACCCTAAATACGATAAATGCTATTACCACTTTACATTTGGTAAAGAAGCAAGAAAATGTGTTCCTAGATTAAAAATTTTCCCAGTCGTGGAGAATTCAGATAAACCATATTTTTAAATTCACGTCAAGCGCAGACGACAGCGATTGATGAACAATCAGCCTATTATTAATTTTTATTATTATTCGGACGCACATTTTTTTTTGAATTCACTATAGCACCTGTTAAGTTATGCATAGCGCGAGAAGAGTTCAAGCACATGATGGTGCAGTGAATATATCGACTAGGCAGCGCCTGGTTCTGTCGCTTACACTAAGTAAATAAACAAACGGAACCTGGAGATCTTGTGGTGATTACAGGGCACTAAATCGGATCACTATTCTAGACAATTACTTGATACCACGTATCAATATTTTTAATACCATTTGTTCAGTTGGTCAACTCAAACAAATTTTCCGTATGATTAATTTTTACAGACGACTCATTCCTAGCGTAGCAGCTGATCAAACTTTTTTGAACGATTTCTTGAAAAGTTACAAGAAAAACAGTAAAACTTCGATTAACTGGTCATCAATATCAATACAAGCTTTCGATAATTGCAAAAAAAAATTGTGCCTAGCTAAATTAGCTATAATGGTTGACGTGTTGGGTTTAGCAATTGGGGCAGTCGTTCATCAGTATATTTCGGATACATAACACCCAGCAAAGGTAAATTGCTTATGAAAGAGAACTGTTAGAAGTTTACTCTGACATTAAGCATTTCAGATTTATTTTATAAGGGCGATAGTTCACTTTGTTTACCAACCATAAACCTCTAATTTTCGCATTTAATCAGAATCCGAATAAATACTCATCAATTCAGACACCTAAATTTCATCGGTCAATTTACATCCGATATTCAACACATCTCGGGTATTAACAATGTCGTTTCAGACACTCTCTCACACATTAATCAAATTTAAATACCTGAAAGTATTGATTATGCGACTATAGAAGTGAAAGAAGTTTGGATTTCCAACAATTACCACTCTTGTTTAACACAACTAAGACTATTTGTTGTGACGTTTCGACAGCTATTCTTATTGGAATGTATAGGAACCGCGCACTGGATGTATTTGTTAGAGGAATAGCACCCGAAATATTCAGAATGCTAACAATTCAAAGACCGGCAACTCTACCCGAAGCCTACGCCTCCTGTTTGAAAATACAAAATCCAAATTTCCGAAACCTAGCCATACACGATAGAAGTTTTAACAGCAACAATGTATTCACAGTGCCAGTCAGTCAAATTTATTTGCAAAACAGATTCAGCCAAGAACCACTAAGACCGCTTCCAAGGTTATCCCTACAGCAAAGAAATGTGGAATATGGAATTAATCATTAACGACAGGACGTAAGATTACCAAATTGACCACCGGGGTATGAAATTAATCAACAACAAAAAGACGTTAGATTACCACAGCGGCAACAAGTAGATTACCAAAACAAGCAAAGCCATCAACACTGATGGATGTGGATCCATCAATAAGAACACAAAGGGTCAGTTACATGAATCGCCCAAATTTTAAAAGGGAAGTAACTTCAGATGCTAATGTGAAAGTCCAAAAACAACTACGAGTGTTTCACTGGGAACAGCAAAGTGAAGACCCTTACGAAGAATGTGAAGAATATGAAAAGTATTTTCAAAACTATAAAGATAAGAGTTCGAATCTGACTGGTGAGGTAAACTTTATAGAAGAGGCCTCTCAAGCCTTCCTTACCTAGAATATAAATACCGAAACTACAAAGTACTCAAACTTCTCATCGATAAGGGGGCCAACAAAAACTTTATAAAGAAAGAACTCGCCATGGATGCACAAACAGTAGACAAACCTTTCACCGTCAGATCAGCAGCAGCTGACATACCAATAAACACAAAATAACAGCACCTCTATTTCAAAGATTTGGAGATGATATCCTAGAGGACTTCTTCGTGTTAGCTGGTTTGACCTCATTTAATGGTATAATCGGCGATGACACCTTAAAAAAGGTAGAAGCCATGATAGATAAAGAGAAAACATACTAACAATCTCTCCAAGTGTCAGTATTCCATTGAAGGAGAAAATCTCGACCCAAGTGAACAACATTGAGGTCAGAGATAACCATTTGAATGGAGAAACGAAGCTAAAATTGAAAACCTTAATCAATGAGTTCTTACAAATTTTTGGACCGATCAATGACGAACAAACCATAGATACAACCGTGAGAGCAGAGATAAGAACAACCACGGAAGATCCTGTATTTACAAAGACGTACCCGTACCCCATTAACATGAGGTCCGAAATTAATGAGCAATTAGCGATACTTTTAGAAGAGGGAGTAATCGAACCATCAAAGAGCCCATATAATTCGCCCATATGGATCGTAGAAAAAAAACTAGACGCTTCAGGAATTAAAAAGTACCGCATGGTAATTGACTTCAAGAAACTGAACGCTGTCACTATTTCTGATACCTACCCGATCCCGCATTCTCAACAATGAATGAGAAATATGAATTACTGCGGCTACCATTTGGGCTGAAGAGCGCGCCCTCCTTCTTTCAACGTATGATAGATGATGTCCTTAAAGAATTTACAGGAAAAAAATGCTACGTTTACATAGACGATATAATTATCTTCGGCGGAGCAAACGAAGAAAAACATCTTGTTAACTTCAGTAAAATCTTCAAGAAACTAAGAGTTGGAAATCTTCGGGTAAACCTCAACAAAACATAATTCCTGAAGAAAGAAACGGAATTCATTGGCTATAACCGGTCTAGGCATAAAAGCAGATCCGAAAAAAGGAGCAGCAATTAGGAATCTCAAACCGCCAGAGAACCTCAAAGAATTAAAAGGATTCCTCGGACTTTCATCTTACTATTGACGATTCATCAGGGATTTGGTAAAAACGGAACACCACTAACAAATCTCTCAAGAGGGAGGCTTGAAAGCCGTCGAACAACTGAAGGTACAATTGTGATCATCAGATTTACTCATATTCCTTGACTTCGAAAGACCCTTCATCTTAACAACAGATGCTTCGAACGCCAGCATAGGAGCGGTCATATCGCAAGGCGAGGTAGGAAAAAATCGTCCGATCTCGTATATTTCGAGATACTTAAATGCAACAGAGGAAAACTATGCCACCAATGAAAGGAAGATGTTCACGATAGTCTGGGCCTTGGAAAGTCTTCGAAACTATCTGTATGGTGCCAAAATATCGAAATAGTGACTAACCACCAAATTTTGACGTTTATACTAATTAACCGCAATAATAATAGCAAACTCAAGAAATGGAAAGGGCGAATCGAAGAGTACAACTATGAGTTGATATATAAACCAGGCATAACTGTCCGACGTTATTGAATGGCATAAAAATTCCCGAAGAGTACATGAAAACCATTCAAGACTTACCAACAAATTTTTAGCAACTACAAAGTACGATTAACGCGGAGATTAGTGTAGGACATCTGCCACAAAGATAATAAATTCCGATTCATTGAAGAGGAGCGCAGGAGAGCTCATCGAAATTGGAAGGAGACCAATTAAAAAATTCTCGAAAAAGCTTACTTCTTACTTATGGCCAGTCTGGTTAAGAAAAACACCAAAGACTGTGAAACCTGTAACGAGAACAAGTATGACAGGCATCCTAGCAAACACTCAAATACAGGAAACACCAGTACCTACGTATCCCTCAGAGATACTACACATAGATATTATAGACGTAAAAAATTTAAAATGTATCACATGTGTGGATAAATATTCTAAATTCGCTAAATGCTTTCATATCAAGGATCGTTTGGTACCAAATCTGCGAAACAAGATAATTAAAGCATTGCATTACTTCACGGCACCAAGAATGTTAGTTATGGATAACAAACCTAGTTTCGTTAGCCCTACCATTACAAATTACATCAAAACAAATGGAATAAAATTTTATTTAACACCAACAAACAAAAGTGAAGTGAATGGGACAGTGGAACGGGTCCATTCAACGGTAATAGTAGAAATATTGAGATGCATCAAAAGAGCATAAGTCTACTAGACAAACTCACCGTTGTCTACCAAAAGAACAGTGTAACAGACATCTGGATAATAACAAACATTATGATAGCATAATCATCTTCATAGTACGCATGAGAAACAATAAACACAACATACTGGTTTGGCTTCCTAAAGAAGGAACCGCAACTTCAGTAACACCACACCTCGGGATACAACCAATCAACTTAGACTTCTAATCCACGAGACGAGGATTTTTAAAGGGAGAGGAGTTAGGGCACAAGATACTGTCATGTCATCAATTCATACCTTACACATTTCATGGGAGTTTGTACCGTATGCAAAGTGTTTACTAAGTGGAACAGCAAAAAAGTGTTTGAGGGTGGAAGAGAACATCGATCCGTGGGATCAGTCAATTCAGTTACTAAGAGCAGAGTTTCCTAGGAGAAGACGAACAGTGCATTAGTTTACAAAAAGATGATCAAACGGAAAAAATAACCTAATGAATTGTACACTAATTATTTACTAAGTATGTGGGACCTTGGAAGAAATTGGTATTTGGAGGATGTTGTGATAATACAGTATTGCATAGATGGTATTACTGATTTTGAACCAAACAAAGCGGTGCTGCACGGAGCAAAAACAGTTGAGGTGTTTAAGGTTAAATTGAGATACTATGAAGAAATCAAGAAGAAACCGAAGAGTACCCATAAAAGAAAACCAACAATACCGAAGTCAAATGATGAAACCAAATCATTGCAAAAATTGTGGTGGAGCTGGCCACGTTAGCAAGGACTGTAGAAAAAAATCAAGAGGCCCAAAATGATATAAGTGTCAAGAATTTGGACATCTTTCTACATATTGTGACAATAAATTGGAGTCTGCCAAGAAGTCGTGTGCAGTGGTAGAAGAGCCAAGTGGGCTACCATCCAAAATAATAAAAAAAGTTTCACTAAATAGAATAGAGTTTTAAGCTCTAGTTGGCACAGGTAGTGGCATCAATCTTATGTCATACAAAAAGTTTTTGGTCACTGAAATATAAAATTTTGATGGCGAACTCATTATGTTTCGTGGTGCAGGTTCCAGGGGTCTAAGTACATTATAGTGTTTTGAGACAATTCTATTAATTGATGGTGATAAATATAGAACTAATATTCATATTGTTCAAGAGGAAGTGTTGCCTGTCGATTTTATTTTAGGTAGAAAACTCATCAACCAAACTGTTTCCGTGTTAACCCCAGAACGTGGAGACGTTCCAATTGAGCTAAGACATATAAACAATTCACCAGTAGTAGATGCTATTAGAAAAGTGGTGGTAGACTACAATCCGGAGAAGCACATAACACAAACAAACATCAAATTACACATTGAGGCGATGAATCAAAAGCCAATTGCTTTCAAGCCGAGACCTTTTTCGCTTTTGAAGATGGAGGTGGTGAAAAGTCAGATCAACGATTGGCTAGATGAAAAAGTTATTCATCGGAGTTCCTCAGAATTTGCTAGTCCTATCTTATTAGCCAATAAAAAATATGAGTCCAATGATTATGCGTGGACTACCACAAATTAAACAGCATTATCGTTATAGATCGGTAACTGAAAGACTGTTCCTTGTACGGCAGAGCTGAACAGGTTGCATATTAAATGGAACAAATGCCAGTTTTTAAGCCGTAAAATGGAGTACTTGGGATATTTGACTCAGAACGGACAAATTTAGCCATCAGCAGAAAAAACTATGGTGATTTCAAAATTTCCAGAGCCAGATTCACAGAAAGCACAAAAGGATAACGTCGACCTGCAACCGATTTCGGAACTGCTGAAAATCAGTAAGTTTCTTAATTATTTTATTAATAATGAAGTTTTATTTAAGATGGAATAGAAAAAACCACTTCTAGTTGTGCCAAGAAAGATGGAACGAGAAATAATCAAAATATACCACGACCAAGGGCATTTCGCAGTGCGTTAAACCAATGAGCTTATCAAGCGGCAATCCTACATTTCCAAGATAGTTTAGAAAATCAAGACGTGCACCAAAAATTGTGTTCGATGTATATTGGTACTGACTGGAAAAAGAGGAAACAGAAAATATTGTTAAAGCCAATACCAAAAGGAGATAGTCCGTTAGTGACGTATCACATTGACCATTTAGGAAGCTTCGCAACGACTCAAAAGTCGTATCGACACATATTTTTTGTTGTAGATGGTTTCTCGGCGCATAAAAAGCCATTTATGGAAATTTCAATAGACTGACTGCATATACAGGCGGCGTCTTTCGTTCTAGAGAGTTTAGCGAATACTGTACAAAGGAAGGAATTGATTTTCATTTGGTCACGGTTGGTGTGGCGACCAGAAACGGACCAGTGGAGAGGATATTTCGTATCATAATCTCAGTTCTGGCCAAGTTATCTTCGAGCAACGCAGAAAAGTTGTATAAGAAAACAGACTATCTGTAATACTACATGAATAATTCGGTAGAACAAGCAATTGGAATGTCACTCTTTTATTTGGGGTCAAAATTTGAACAGCGGAAGATATCCATCTTAAAAAAACTGTTGAAGATGAATTGATGAAAACGTTTGTCGATGATCGTGACCATCTTCGTGAAGAGGTGCAAGAAAATATTTCTGCAAATCACGAGAAACCCGATGGGGTTATGACTGCAGACGAAAAAGGGCAAATATGTACACAAATGAAGAATATGTTCTTAACCCAGTTCGACAATGGAGCGAAATTGAATCAAACTTATCTGGGACCATACGTGGTAATAAAACGTTGGATTACGTAAACTACGTTAGAATATCATAGATTACGTTAGAATGTCAAGTGAAGAGGAATATAACGATATAAATGAGGAGTTTAAGGAAGGCGAAGATCCATCCGGGTCGAATGGAATTCTAGACATTATTATTAAACAGCATCGCTTAACTCAACATAGAAATTCAGGAGACATTTCTTTACATTTGCTAATTAAAGGAACATTTTTGTTTTAAAACTGCCAAAATTCACTGTAAAGCAATGTTATCGATTTTATCATTCCATTTCCAAATTTTCAATGCGCGTTTCTAAAATTTACAGAATTAATAAAAAATTTATATTTTACATTATATTTATATAGTGATAGATGATTATGGCAAAAACAATTTCTATTTATTATATGCTAAAATAAATAAACATAGACTAGGACCTATAAATATATAAAACTTTAAAAATTTATTTTAATAATATAATCAAACATTTTGATCACGCCGTCATATTCAAATCATCAATTCGTTTCGTTACGTATACACATTTTCAATCGTATATAATTATGCTAAAGTTTATGTGTAGGTACGAATATATGTATTATGTTGCCAACCTCCCTCAACCAATTATAACAAAAAAAAAAAAAAAAAAACTTTGTCTTTTTAAGTAATGAAAAATACAATACACCGGAAAAAGGGAAAAATATTTATGAAAATGTGATTTAATAAATTTTCTACGTTTATTTATTTTCCAAAGGGGTGTTTTTCACCTAATTTACCGATACATAATAGATACGAATATAATTTTCATATACCGGCATAAAAATTATGGAAATAGGGTTGGCTGGCAATAAATATTTTAAATCGATTTATATATACATAAAAATTATTTTTACACCTCGAATTTAGCCATTTTGATTATGAATTGCCAAATAGTTTATTAATTATAGAATTTTTTATTTTTTATATTTTATGTGATTCAGCAAAATAATTTACCAAAATTTAAATTTAATTAGTTTAAATCTTATAATCGTTCGCCCACATTCTATAATTTTTAACATAATGTAAATTTAAATTAAATTAAAAAAAAAATATTCGCTTTTTTAAATTTAAGTCTTTAAAGTTTTCACCGATTTATGTATGTCGTCTGCTAAATTTCATATAAAAATGTAAATTTTTTTAGGAATAGCGATGTAAATCTACCTTAATAATCAGATTACTGATATACCGAGAAAAAATTACCTACAAAAAAATAATCAAATTTGATTCGTTACGTCATAAATAAAATAATAAAAAATGTCTAGTGCATGGGAGGTGGTGGAGGGAAAATTAATTTTATTTTCCTCAACAAACAAATTGACTTTATTTTCAATGGTTTTCAATTTGTTGTTGGGTTTTGTTCGGTTTGTTTTATTAAGTTTTTGGTTGACTTGTTTGTATTGATGTATTTACACAAAAATTGATAATTTAATTTTGCTTTTTTTTTAGAATTTTAACTAGAACAAAGTTCTACCCTTACTGCGTATCTGACTGAAAGCATGTCTGGAAATGTTTAATGAAATAATAGAGAATGACCTTAAATTCAAGATATATATGGTAAATTTAATTTTTTAATTGGTTTCTGTTAAAAATCTATAATAAGTTCAAATAAAGTGTTGGTTCAAAAAAAAAAAAAAATGCAAATATACACAAATTTTACACAATTTTGGAAGTTACACAAAATATTTATTGATTTATTGAAATATTTAATTCAGTCTTATTTTACTAATATAATTGACGATACCTCGCTGTCCTTTATGAATATTTCTAAATACGTGTGTCCAGATCTCAACGCGTTGTGAATCTTCGTTTATATTTAACGCGAGCTCGTAATGCGTTACCATCGCTTAATTCATAAAAAAATGGATATCAATGTTCTCAACTGAGAACTGTGCCATTATTATATAAATGTTCTTGAATTATTTAGAATTTTTGTTTCACAACACTGACACAACTAATGAAAATATTTAGTTTTTGTTTTTCATCATTTAACCAAATGAGTTGAAAAACATGGCTTACTGTTTTACTGCTATGGAAAAAAAATTATTGGAAATTTAACAACGCATGCTATGATTTCATTCCATTTGAATTTTTTTAAAATAAGGGGAAATTTTTAATGTTTCATATGACTATTGAAGTTTAAATGTTTAAATAATAATGGAGGTCGCCGACTTGCTTTATTCAAATAATGTAATACAGTTTCAACTGCTATGTGAGACACATTTGTTGTAATACTGTTGTAAGGTAAACAAAAAGCGTTGCGGAAGAAACCATTTTCTTGAGTTAATTAAATTCTTTGGCATCAGACAACGTAAGCACGTTATGATTTTTACTTGCGCGTTTTATTTTTGAAGCATGTATCCATTTTGGGATTTTCGCACGAATTTTTGTATTTCCTCTTTTAGTTTAACATTAGGTTGCTAGATAATTAAATATGGGTGCCAACAGTTCGGCAGTTCCTGAGACAAAATAACTATATTACTTTATCAACCCGACGAAGTGTTGGGTCTGGTAAATAGGTGTATGGCGTGAAATTTGAATCAAATGCGAAAACTCTGTTTTTGGATAGTTTTTGTGCTAAAAAAACTTTTAGGTTGAAATTGAGCTCGAAAAATAATAAACAAATGTCTACAAGAACAAAGCTTGACACTGCAGTTATTTCAGACACCGAATCAATAAGCTTCTCAGTAAATTGTGGTTTAAATCAACCACCAGTTTAAACTTCATTAAAAAATCAGCATTTATGATTGGTTCATCTAGAGATAAAATTAAAAATGTTCCAAAATCTTCCAATTATCATTAAATGCAACTTCAATGCTGTGTCGAAACTATGGCATGATACTGACACAAACAAGCAAATGTTTTTCTTTGAAAAGTTTGTACCTCAAAAGTTCTGCCAATTACATATTGCCACAATGATAATTCAAATATTTCGAAGATACGCTCCTGTGTGGTAGTTTAATATGAAAAATAATCAATAGGGCCGTAAAAGAAGACTGATGGTCGTGTGATTCTTTTTAAATTCCCTTGCACCAACTGTGACCTAAAAAATCTTTTTTGCTGTTGGGTTTATTAGTCCAAGAGCTTCTCCATCTTTCTAATAAAGGTGAGAATGCTGCTTGCCGAGGCCGACTTACATTTCTCCGGGGTCAAATACCTCCCTTCAAAATGAATCCGCCTCAGTGCTTCAAAAAGTTTTCTTCAAAACCGAGTCAGCACACCTTCTCTGGGGACCGGTTCATTTTATTCAAAGATTGTCTTAGGTTACAGTGACCTGAAACAAAACTCACTAGTTTCATGATATTTCCTTTACTGAAATTGACCGCCAAGTTCTTATTGTGAAATGGTTTGATCAGAGGTTTGAAAACATTTTTTCCCATTTACTAATTGTGTAGGTACAGAGGCCCACGGGATACATATAATTACCCAGGGTCAATGAAACTCGTCAATGAAACTCGCCCAGGGTCAATGAAATATCCCTTTTTCAGTAATGCCCTTGTAACCAGGTACCCACCACAACTTAACTTTGTAATGGCAAGAGAGAAATTGAAGCCATTTATAACGACTTTTAACTGACTTAAAATCCAGGTAGTAAGAAGCCAATGCTTTCAATGCTGCTTGGTTGTCAGACAAAATGTGGATAGAGGCACCTTTAAGACCTTTAGTCATAATAGTTGAGGTGCACATTTTCTGACAAGATTTGCCGATACTTAAAAAAGTTTGTCTTAGGTTGCTGTGACAAAAAAAAATCCATAAAATCGTTCTAAGGCCGTGTGCGAATCTATTAAAAAAGTAAATATTTTAATTGTGGTAGTAATCTAAATAGATAAAAAAAAATAAAATAAATGACTAGTAAATTTTTTATCTATGATTATATGATGCTTAAAACGTCAAAGGAAAATATTTAAAATATTTAAAATATTAAAATATTAAAATATTAAAATATTAAAATATTAAAATATTAAAATATTAAAATATTAAAATATTAAAATATTAAAATATTAAAATATTAAAATATTAAAATATTAAAATATTAAAATATTAAAATATTAAAATATTAAAATATTAAAATATTAAAATATTAAAATATTAAAATATTAAAATATTAAAATATTAAAATATTAAAATATTAAAATATTAAAATATTAAAATGTTAAAATATTAAAATATTAAAATATTAAAATATTAAAATATTAAAATATTAAAATATTAAAATATTAAAATATTAAAATATTAAAATATTAAAATATTAAAATATTAAAATATTAAAATATTAAAATATTAAAATATTAAAATATTAAAATATTAAAATATTAAAATATTAAAATATTAAAATATTAAAATATTAAAATATTAAAATATTAAAATATTAAAATATTAAAATATTAAAATATTAAAATATTAAAATATTAAAATATTAAAATATTAAAATATTAAAATATTAAAATATTAAAATATTAAAATATTAAAATATTAAAATATTAAAATATTAAAATATTAAAATATTAAAATATTAAAATATTAAAATATTAAAATATTAAAATATTAAAATATTAAAATATTAAAATATTAAAATATTAAAATATTAAAATATTAAAATATTAAAATATTAAAATATTAAAATATTAAAATATTAAAATATTAAAATATTAAAATATTAAAATATTAAAATATTAAAATATTAAAATATTAAAATATTAAAATATTAAAATATTAAAATATTAAAATATTAAAATATTAAAATATTAAAATATTAAAATATTAAAATATTAAAATATTAAAATATTAAAATATTAAAATATTAAAATATTAAAATATTAAAATATTAAAATATTAAAATATTAAAATATTAAAATATTAAAATATTAAAATATTAAAATATTAAAATATTAAAATATTAAAATATTAAAATATTAAAATATTAAAATATTAAAATATTAAAATATTAAAATATTAAAATATTAAAATATTAAAATATTAAAATATTAAAATATTAAAATATTAAAATATTAAAATATTAAAATATTAAAATATTAAAATATTAAAATATTAAAATATTAAAATATTAAAATATTAAAATATTAAAATATTAAAATATTAAAATATTAAAATATTAAAATATTAAAATATTAAAATATTAAAATATTAAAATATTAAAATATTAAAATATTAAAATATTAAAATATTAAAATATTAAAATATTAAAATATTAAAATATTAAAATATTAAAATATTAAAATATTAAAATATTAAAATATTAAAATATTAAAATATTAAAATATTAAAATATTAAAATATTAAAATATTAAAATATTAAAATATTAAAATATTAAAATATTAAAATTTTAAAATATTAAAATATTAAAATATTAAAATATTAAAATATTAAAATATTAAAATGTTAAAATATTAAAATATTAAAATATTAAAATATTAAAATATTAAAATATTAAAATATTAAAATATTAAAATATTAAAATATTAAAATATTAAAATATTAAAATATTAAAATATTAAAATATTAAAATATTAAAATATTAAAATATTAAAATATTAAAATATTAAAATATTAAAATATTAAAATATTAAAATATTAAAATATTAAAATATTAAAATATTAAAATATTAAAATATTAAAATATTAAAATATTAAAATATTAAAATATTAAAATATTAAAATATTAAAATATTAAAATATTAAAATATTAAAATATTAAAATATTAAAATATTAAAATATTAAAATATTAAAATATTAAAATATTAAAATATTAAAATATTAAAATATTAAAATATTAAAATATTAAAATATTAAAATATTAAAATATTAAAATATTAAAATATTAAAATATTAAAATATTAAAATATTAAAATATTAAAATATTAAAATATTAAAATATTAAAATATTAAAATATTAAAATATTAAAATATTAAAATATTAAAATATTAAAATATTAAAATATTAAAATATTAAAATATTAAAATATTAAAATATTAAAATATTAAAATATTAAAATATTTAACTTCACCAGTTAAAAATTTTGTGGTGGATAAAAAGGTAAAATTTTAACTTTTTATTCGGTTTCCATTTCGTTTCGCACACAGACTTAAAAAGAAAAAATGTCTTGGAAGGCTGAGTTAACCATTAAAAGAGAAACAGTTACAAGGATTTGCCCAAATTACATAAAACAGAGAAGAACTTTACCACAAGACTGTAAAACATTACAGATATAAAATAAGAGAGACGAATGAGATTTCACCACTCCAAAACTCTATAGATCAATAATACTGTCTCCAGTCGTCAGTAAGTTACTCGACAAGTTAGTGCTCAACACACTCTCTAAAAAGAGTTTTGATTGAACCCTTTGAAGTTTCAACAAGACACTTTTATACTGCTGAACAGAAAAAAGAGACACCAAAGAGCAAAGGAATTGCTTTATTTGAACGCAAATGGACTGTTTTTGAAAACTCGGTTTTCTCAGATGAAGCCGGAGAGGTCATTTGAAAATGTACACCTCTGAATGGCTACCAGACGGTAAACACTAGAAAAGGTACTGGCTGAAAGATGTGTTTCAGCTTTTAGAATTACTTTAGTCCAGCGTGCAATTTCTTTTCCAACCGATCCAAGGCCAAAGTTAATGCAAAAGGTAGCTATCAAACAAAAGTTCATTTATTATAAAGTTTTAACGTTTATTACTGTTATTTTAACTTTTCACCGATAAAATTTTAACACAAATTAAAATAATGCAGCGTTGTAATTTGTTGTAATTTTTTTCGGCAGCACTTCACTCAAGAAACAGATGTGGAATTTATTGTAATGTGGCAATAAAATTGAAAACATTTGATGGAAGGAAGGATAACTTAAAATTTTTTCTAACTGTCGAGGAGAAGTTAGGACAAGGGATTGCAAAATGTCAACCTACCAAGGAATATTACAAATAAGCGTAACAACGCTTTCAAAAGGTTTTGTGACAATATTCGGAGCAGTAGATAGTGCAATTTCCTTAAATTAGTAATTGACTCTAGCCTTTGTATTTTACATACATATCTAAACTCATTTTATTGGTCAAACGAGCTTGATAGAAGAAATTTGTAATCATCGACGTGGCAGGGTTGACAGAACGACAGCGTTTGCTGATTTATAAAAGCTACACATGGGTGACTTTATCCTAAAAGAAAAGGGATTTTGGTACTTTGAGTGGCTTTCTAAGAAACAATGATACAACGGAAACAAATGTAGGGCAGTTTCTCTGTATTTGCAATTTGTTCTTGCTTTATCTAAATTAAGCCGACATAGTTATTAAAGCTTGTCAATTAATGAAAATTGTTCACTCAAAAACCAAATATAATTTTATCGGATAGGTATAACACTCATTTTTGCAATACCATATACATTGTTGTAAAAAACACTATACCAAACATTTTTTTAAAAAGGGAAAAAATTAAATTCTACACCAAAATTTGTGTTAGAGCGAACAACTGGCGGTGACAGGTTTTTGAACAGTATTCTAATTAGAAATTGTGTGGTCGCAAAAAATATAATTTTTTGCTCTAAATCTACTTGCCATATATACCGATTAAAACGACCAGAAATACAATATGACACAGATATTGATTTCATCAAAAATATATTCATGGTATCATAGCAACGTCTGCCTGCTTTAAAAAAAAAATTGTAAAATTACCAACAAAACAAAAACGTATAGAAGATCAAAAAGTTTTTTTTTTTGTTTTTATGTCATATACGCTGTCATAAAACGTATGGTTTAATTTTATGTTACCTGAGAGTAGTTATACGAGGTTATGTATATAAACGAGTAAAAAATTTACAATCGACAACATATCTTAGTGCGAATAAAAGTTTTCCATAAAATTTACATCCAAAGTAAAAACGCTGACAAAATAAACAATTAATTAAAAATTATAATTTAAAAATATTCATTTTCCCTCTATTTTCTTTGTGTATATATAGGTAGGTAGGTATCTAATTCATTTAATATTTTCCCCTTTATTTATTTATTTTTACTGAGGAAGGAAAAATGTTATCTTCCTGTGTCGAAGAATGATGAAAAATTTGAAAAGAATTTTGTTTTTGGTATTGTTGGCTGAGGGGATGGAAAAAAGCATACCGAAAGAGGGTTACAAAAATAAAATAAAAATATTCGTGGAAAAAGCATTTTATTTTTTAATAGAAAAATATTTTGTTATGTTTTCTAAAAATGATTATCTTATTTTGAGGTTGAGTTTTATGATATTTTTTCGTTTAATAATTTTCCTTATGATGATTGGCTTTAGATGAAAAATGTAAAATTGATTTTCCTTGATGATTATGTTTCTATATATACAAAAGTTCAAATATAACTTTTGTTTAAATTAACTTCTGATATATATATATATATATATATATATATATATATATATATATATATATATATATATATATATATATATTTCGAAACCCTATATATCTGGAGGAACAAGAAAGAATTAGTTATTCTATTACGCCGGAAAATTTTTATAAAGCGCACAGAGTAAAACCAAGAAATACTATAAATTAGTATAGTGCTGGCAGTTAAACATATAGACATAAAAAAAAACTTTTGAAAATATTTTAATAAACTTTTACTGTTTGTTTTTCAACCGAAGAAAATATAAAAGTTTTTGATTCTTCTTATATATAACGAAATTTTTATATTAATTCAAAAAACGCTACAAACAAAGAGAAAATTATTTATTTTTAAATATCGAATTTTTGTTTCAACCAACTATACACTTTACTTGAAATTTTATTTTTTTTATGTTTGTTTGTTCAAAGTTCAACTTGCAATCATTTTATAATTTTCTGCAACAATAACTTAGGTTAAGAAAATAGAAAAATATAGTTTTTTTTTTATTATTTTTAAACGTTTGTAATATTTTTTTGTATACAACAACAATAATGCAAAGATTAAGGAAAATGGTAAAGAAAATATTAGCTTTAGCTGTTCTTAGTATACCTACAGGGCGACCATTAAATAAGTACAAATGTGTAAAATAAGCCATAAAATTAGCTTTTTATTCACAAATTTCGAAAATCGACGTTTACCTTATCACAGTGCAAGATTTTTTTTAGGTAAATAAGAACAATCAACTGAATTTCTAGATGGAAAGAGCGCGAATAGTGGAAAACTGAATTCTGAAGAATACAACAGCTCAGAAAAGGCGCAGTTCATGAAACTTCTTTAAACTTATCTTTGCACTAAACCATACCTTCACAACTAGGTTTATTGTCATTCGAGGCCAGGTTGAAAAACTTCAAGTCAACTTTGTTGTCATATTTGCCACCATAAAGGAACAATAATCTGACTTACTGAGCATTCAACTTAAGTCAAACATTGGACATCTCCAGTGCTAAAATATAGACTTTGGAAATACATCATACAACAACAAAAAAAAATCTCATTGTGTCATCACTAAGGCAAATGCTTTTAAGCAAAAAACATTTGGGCAAGTCTTTACAGGCACTTCATGCCTTAAATACTACGGTACTAATAACAGCCATTATAAACATCAAATCACATATCGGTCAACACCAACTACCTTGGACATTGCTAGATTCCAGCTTACAAACTTTTTTTTAACACCAAATCGTATGCCTTGTTAAGCATAGTCACGCTGTTATATAAATTTATGGCCCAAAACAATATCAGCTGGAAAACCAAGAGGCACTTTCGATATGGCTATCCAATCACTAACTGACAACACCAATTAGTTATTTGTCAAGGCTCATATCATCAGAAACATTACCACATTATTACCAATGTGATTAGTAAAGTGCGACAAGTCATCAGTACATCTGGAGCAGGAGATTTTCAATATAAATGTAGCAAAAGAGACTTCTGGGATATACATTCTTTGAAGTGGTTTATGCAGAAAATTATGCAGTTGAAAGATTTCCAACTCTGCAGAAGATTGATGTTTAGTTGGTTAGTAGTCAGATAATTCGAAAATAATCTACCAGCTAAAACAAACCTTTATCTCAACACAGATCCTTTTCTTCTACAACCGAAAATCTACATAACGAATTACAAAAATTTTGAGAAGTAGAGTAAATTATACTTCGATGCCAATCGATTAATATTACACATGAAAGTGAAGTTTGTAGTAAGAATTACATTAAAAAAATTAATACCTCGTACAACGGGGTACATTAAAACACGCAGTTGCAATCCTTCAAACCAAACAACGGGTTCGATAGCATCATGTAAACTCTAAACAAAAGCTGGCTGATGTAATATTGAGAGATCCTAAACCAAAGTCACTAACCAAATTATAACTTTAGTGGCACGGACCAAATCTAACATTAACATCAGTGGAAGTGTCAGATGCCTCGTTAGAAGAACGACCGAAGAACGTCAAGGTTTTCACATAAGTTACACATGAAGACATCATAACTCTCAATTTTATATCAATGTTCTCACCTTGAACTGAAATACTAAAAATGATGGCATACATATTAAGGTTTGAAAGGTGACGACAAAAGAGGCAAAATTCTACTCACAACACACAAGAACTCCAACTGAATTAAATAACGTTGAAACTGTTTAACACCATTTTTAAATCCTTTGTTAAGAGACGATTTTTAAAGAAATGGATAGCAGAACAATCAAACAATCCATTAATCTACAATTTTTTATTGTTAAAATGTATATACTTCTAATTTAGTCCTCCACACGCTCCAAATTTGAGGTTTGTGGGAATTAGCAACCAAAATCATTCAAGTAGAAGCGCTATGGAGCTCGAGACTTCTTGATAGTTGTTACACTTGCGCATCTTTTTACTGGATAATCAGCGGCTATCATCCCTTAATCAGTGTTGAATGATATCCTTCAAAACAAACTGGACAGGTGGTAAACTATTCATCATTGCATCCAGTGATTCTGGAATATATGACTGTTAAATTTATTTCTGAAATCAATTTATTAGAAATGTTTTTTTTTATTATTTAGTTTGTTGTGAACGCGCCTTGTTAAAAGAATTAAGTCACTATGAACTCGTCTTCAATCAAAATGATTGGATGGAATTCGATATTTTTCTTTTGTTTTTTTTTTCATTATTCTCAACGTGTAATGTAATAAACTTATATATCAAGCATAAAAGTATCATTTATTTTCATCACCATTACGCAATAAATTGACTGCTGATGACGCTTTTAACATCAGGTTATGGGCCCAGGACAAGTGTAAATAAACATTTCCTGGAAATTGTTATTATTTTGTGGATTTGAGTGTATTTACCGAAGTGTGAAAATCATAATGGACAGTTAATATGCGATTAAGAAACTGAATAATTCGACTTTGTGGAAATTCCGGATGAAGCTGTTCCTAACAAAGAAAAATGTATGGCAGTGTACGTCAAAAGATGCACCAAATCCCTTGGACTAATAGAATAAGAAAAATTCGATAGTTAATTCTATAATCGGGCTCAACGGGGAGAATGTCTGATTGATCCACATTCTAAAGTCGAAAACGGCAAAGGAAGCTTGAAATTCTTATTGAAAGACTACCACGAGAAAAGTACAGCTAACAGCATAGTTTGAATTATGAAGCCAATTATGCGTTTGAGCTGTTTCAAGAAATGTTTGATTTTGGGTTCGAAATAAAACCAGGTGACTGGAAGGATGCAACAATGTTGGGAAGTTTACCAACAATGTTGAGAATACACACGTTGAATGGATAGACATTATCAGTAATGGCAGAGTAGCTTTGAATTTAATTAATAAAAAGTATAAGACAAAAGGTGGCAAGAACTGGTTTTCTATCATACAAAAGAAATGATTGAAAAACAAAAAAACACCAAGAAAAATCACTGAAAAAGACCAAGTGAATTCAAATAAGGCGGTGGAAATAGTGGAAATTTACTTTCTGATCGCTAGTTAATTGCCAAAGGTTTGGTTGTTTCGTTCACTTCGAATCAACTCTATGAAGTTCGTTTTGATCAAAGCAGACGGCAATTGAAAAGATGCATTGGAGAGATAATTTGTTAATTCTAAAAGAAGTTGAACGAGCATTTAAGTTTAATGTACATCAGGGAAAATGTGCACATTATTGGCACAACATTTTTGGACACCGTGAAATCAAAGTGGTGAAATCATTAGGATCTTCTGGATTGTTCAAGGACATTGAATTGAGCTTGAAGACATTGAGCTGTTCCAGATCTAGTTCATTCTGATATTTGAGGGCCAATGTAGACACAGACGCCATCTGGCAAGCGAAATATTTTGACGTTTATAGATGAAAATTCAAGATACACTGTGATCTATCTTCTAAAAAATTAAATGAAGTATTTGGAAGATTTACGGAATATGTTGCAATGCCGCAAAAACTTTGTTTGGTCACAAAGTAAAGGTTCTTCCAACATATCGAGGTGGTGAGCACATCAATCAAGATATTATGAAATTTATGGCGATCCAATGTAAAAAACAGTGTCAATTACGCCACAACAAAATGGCAGAGAGAAAAATCTCAAATTTTGGGATGAAGGTTTATTATTGACGAGAAAAATATGTTTTTTCAGAAGGAGTCTATATATGGCTTATAGCAATCCGCAAGGGTTTGGAATGAATCACTACAACAAGCATTAGTCGCCGATGCGAAATTTAACAAGAGTGTAAATGATCCATGCGTGTACACATTGAATCAAAGCGCAACAATGTGTTATGTTTTCGTGTATGTTGTCGACCTAATTATAGCCAGTAAATATGATGATCAGATGGAATACGTCGAAGAAATTTTAAAGTCAAAATTCAAAGTCTTGAATAGGAAATTACCAGGGATAAACCTAGAAAATTTAAAATAAGCTAGACCGGTTATATAAATATTGTGGTCGCTGATCTTGGTCCTTCCGACGTGAAAATATCGAACATTTCACTCGATGTTAATTATGACAAAAGCGAAAATTAGTCAGAATTTTTAATGATAAATGACAGGTACCAGCAACTTATCGGATGTTTGCTGTATATTTCAGTAAACTCTAGGCCTGATATTTGAACTTAATTTATTCAAGTTCATCGTAAGACTTCTGCGTCTGTCCTAAATTCTTTAGGCTTAGTCATGGTCTTTAAAGCCGGATTCAGTTGTACCGACATTGTGAAATACAAGCCATCGCAAGTATTATTTCGTGCTTTTTTATCAAGTCTCAAACCAACGTGGTCGAAATAAACACAAAATATGACTTAGAATCGATAAAACATCAAATCTAAATATTCTGAAACGGGAATTGGAAATTATCGAGGGATTCAAAGAGAATTTTGCAACACTAACCGATGGGGAATGTTGCTTGAACAAAGCGGGGTTTATTCCAATCACGCCGATGAAAATATGAGATAACAGAACGTCATTGCTATGATGCCAAATCAGTTTTTAATGCGTTTTTGCGTAAAATACACAAGCACTAGATCTTAATAATTAGATTCAGGATTCTTCAAAGCTTAATGAAACCATGGGTGAATTCATAACACACCGAAAGATTTTTTTACGGGAATTTTCACAATTAAAACACGGTCATCATGAAGCAAAACTACCACGAGCAAACATTCCACTAAGTGGTAATATCTGAAAGGTTGTTTAGAAGACAGAGCGGTAAAAACTTTTGAGCATACACCAATATCTATGATGTCACATACGACCAAACATGGACCAAACTCTGTAAGCAGTTTGAAAAGAAGCCACATATTGCAAATTCTTATTGGCAAACCCTTATGGACCAGCCCGTACTGACTAAGTGTTCGGTCAACCAATAACGCAGTTTGTGTGATACCTCAGATGAAGGGCTTCGAGGTTTAACCGCATTAGATCAAACCACAACGAAGCGAGATTCAATCGTCATCTTCATATTACTCCAGGAAATACTTCAAGGAATTCCTTACCAAAGATGAATTAATAGAATTTCTTACAACACGCTGTGATTCATAAGAAATGTCTAAGATGCAAGTCACTTATGCCAAGCCCGAAGTTTCCCGAAATTCAGCGTGTAATCAAATCTCAATGGCATCTACGGATCAATATACTAATAGTAAATCAAATTTTATGTGTATTCAAATGTTCCGGAAATCATAAACTTTTTATGTGCCCCACATTCCACGCAATGGATGTACTTGCAAGAAGAGGATTTAAAGTTGAGAAGTTGTTTTGTTTTAATTGCTTAACCGCAAGACATTCGTCCAGTAACTGCTTTTAGCCACAGCGTTGCCATTAATGTTCCCGAAATAACCACACTCTATACTCCAAGTTAGCTAGCGATTTTTCAGTAAAATTATGAACCTATATTATCATCAAACAACGCAAACTTCAACACATCAGTTTCATCATCCGCAAATCAATTACTCTTCAAAAGCTTTGACCAACCCACACAATCCACCGCAAACCCGATTAATATTTCGCCATATTATTATGCAACCAACACTGCTAGTCAGGCCAAAAGCAACACACCACTTCCTCAATCTACAAATTCTTGTCAAAAAGAAAGATAAACAAACTCTTTCATGTCCCATCGTCACTAAGCAATTCAATACGTCCATGAGCTTAGGGGCCCATCATTCATCATTATTGCCATCAGCAATAATCTTTTTCAAAAATAACCTTTCAGTTTCTTAACCATATAGAGATACACTGTTAGATACATTCTCGCAAGTCATCTTAATCACCGAGAGCTTAGTCCAGAAACTTCTTATACCCTAAGAGCATGCAAGGAACCCAAAAACTGGACTTTCAGGACGATTATCAACTTACCCTTAGCAGATCCACATATCAACCAAATATTATCAGTCGAAATGATTCTTGGAGAAGGCGAGTTCTTGGAAATACTATTACCTGAAACTGTCAAATGAAATGGGCGAGTAATAGCCGAAAATACTATTTTCGGCTGGATTATTTGTGGAAATAAGACAAACGCAACAGTCGAATCTTCGAAATATAATATTGCAGCCACAAACGTCGATGTTCTTCTACGACAGTTTTGGGAAGTTGAGGAGGTAAAGTTTATGTCATTGGTTACGGAAGAAGGAAAATTAAGTGAAATTCACTTTGAAAAAACTTCTTCTAGAACGAAAAAGGGAAGATATGTTGTAAGGTTTCCCTTTAAACCAAATAATCCGAACCTCGGAAATTTAATAAATGCAGCAAAATCACGATTAATGGCAATGAAGAGGAAGTCGAACAATAATAAGAAACTTCAAGAAGATTACATCAATTCTATGGATAAATATGCCAACCTTGGACAAATGGAAGTGATATACCACATGAGGAGATTGCTTAAGCTCCAGAAAATATATAATATCTGCCGCATCATGCCGTGACCGAAAAATATAAAATAAAGGTAGTGTTTCATGGATCATCGAAAACTTCGACAGGTGTGTTCTTTAACCGAAAATTAATGAAGATGTAAAATCGTTTTCACGTTGGATATAGAGAAAATCTACCGGCAAATCCTGCTAGCTTTATAATTGATCGACCAGGCAATTAGAAACAACATTGAAAAATAAAACGCATTTTTGTTCTTGAGAATTTAATCGATCCGTATATACAAGTCAATTACATAAAATAAATCCATATGAAATGTTTTCATGGAAAAACCTTGAAAAACCTTGAATATTTTCATTGTAATCACATGATTGCGACCAAACATCTGTAACCACATTGTCCTGGCCAAAAACATGTTTTATGTCCCAAAATTTATGTTATGTTTTATGGTATCAACCAGTTTGGCTAATGAATTTAATCGACGATAGTCTCAACATAAACTCCAATCAGTACTATTTTTCTGAACCATGAGAAGCAGTTTTGAGCAAACCATTACAATCATCAGTAAATACATGTTTAACCAAATCGTGATTAAATGGTAACTAGATGGAGCTGAAAGAGCCGAAAATATCTTGAGAATATAACCGAAGTCATAGCTTCATATCAAAGCTTGCATAGCTAAATTAAAGCTTTCTAAATATTTTCTTATCTTAAGAGTCACCCTGCATACTACAGAAATATTTTTTGTTTAAATAATTTTTCATATGCAATGTTGAATGAAAAATTTATAAATAACAATTTTCGTATATAAATCGATACAACATGACAAATAACTAAACTGACTGACTGACTGACTGTTGAATATATACATTATATACATATAAAAAATATTTTTATTTTTTTATTTAATCAAAACAAGGAATTTAATAAAATATCAATCAAAGCATAAAACATAAAATAAAAAATCAATTTGCGATTAAAACGCGAATGACAAAAAGAAAATGAGAAAAAATGTTTTACATTGCTGGAAAACATAAAAAAAAAAAATAAATAATTTAGATTTTGCGTGACAGTTTATTTAAATTAAATCAATCAACAAACAAAATATTTTTTATTTTTTTTTATTTTTTTATTAAATTCTAAAATAGAAAACCAAACTACACATAGACTATATAGGATTTAATTTTTGCCAAGAATTTCATTTGTTTTATTCGTTTTTGACGGTTGTGGATGGAGTATAAACTAAGTACAATATATTTTCATTGAAACCAAAATTAAATTTGTACAAAACGAAAAAAAAAATTAAAATAAGCACGAGAGATTATGTTATTCTTTGCGATACACAATTGAAATGAATTTTATTTTTGTATTAAATAGAGATTGAAAGATTATTTTTTTTTACTTAACAAAACAAAAAACATTATGCCATTGGCACAAACACTTTGTGTTATAGAAAGCTGTCAAAAAAAAAATGTTGTTTAATTTAAACGTATAATAAACCGGCGCATAAGCGTATTTAATCCGGACAAAATATTTAATCTTCCAAAAAAAAAAATTGAATAAGCACCAACGACTTAACGTATCAGCCTACTCTATAATATAAATTTCAATGATCAAAAGACTATTTAATTTTTATAAATTCTAAGTTCGTTAATCTCGTATTAAATCAAAAATCTTATTTAAATTATATCTTAAGCAAGAAAGTTACTTAGTGTTAGTATGTCCTAAAGAGACGAATTTTTAAATATAACTATAAAAAAAATAAATCAAAAAAAAATTCTACTGATAATTCTACATTTTCAAGCTTTTAGAAAACTAACCATACATTTTCCAGTTTATGCTAATAACAGTTATATAAGGATTACTGTCGACTTGAAAAAAAAATGAGACAACAACTTTTAGGTAATCAATTATTGTTTGTAAAACAATTTTTTAACAGACTTGTTAAAAAATTACTATGGCAGAAAACCTTAAAACTTAAGTTGGAAGTTTGACGATGCTATGCTGTTATAGTATTTGTAGTGTGGTTTGAGTATTTGTTTGGTTTTATCAATAATAAAACTCTGTGGATTTGTAAACTTCGAAACAATTGGTCATCGTTTTTTGGTTTTGTGATACTAATAGGAAGAAAATAAAACGTGCGTTTCATGTTAAATGTTGGATTTGTTTTATTTTGAATAATATTAAACGCATATTTAATTTTCTTCAGATAAAAACTCAAAATTCGGTATTAAAACTTTCATTATTTGAACTTATATCAATTTTACGCTATAACTAGATAAATTGCAAATCTAATTAATATTTACTTGCAAATAAAAATATGACGGTAAATGTCACCAAATTGTAATCTAAAACTTATTTTGTATATTTTCCATGCAAATATGACATTTCTCGTATTGTTTATAACATACAACTGGTGTTCATCGGAAGAACTAATTGAAAAATGGCCCTTTTATTGTGATTCATAGTAGAATAACAACCGTATATTTACCGTTAAAAATGTTCATATTTTGTAATAAGAAAGTGAGGGTCTCTGTCTCTCTCTTTCTTATTTTGATTACCAAACGATCAACATCTATTCTTGTTGAACTTATTTTAAAATACTGGAAACCTATGCGAACCCGACTCAACTGTAGGTAAATCGTTCGAAATTATAACCAAGTTATTAAAATCACATTTCAATCCTGAAAAATTAGTTATCTTGAACGGTTTAAATTTAATAAACGGGATCAATCAGCAAACGAAACGTTCTTTAATAATACGTTGAGAGATAGATTTATTTGTAAACTGAGGAATGAGTCTATTCAAAAGAAGGTTTTATTGGAAGTAGGTGCCCCTACCTTCGAAAATACATACAGGAGAGCTGTTAGTTTAAAATCCGCTACGTTAGATTCCGAAACAGTTAAGGACACTTCAGTCTTAAAAATTTGCACTGCACGACAAAATGATAGTAATCCTAGCGTAACATTCAATTCTAATCCAAAAAAAGTGAAGATATAGGAATAAAACATGCGATAAATTTGGTAGGAACCATAGTGACACATTTTGTCCAGCAAAATATTGGAGGTGCTTTTTATGTAACAAAAGAGGACATGTGGAGGAGCTCTGTAGAAATAAACAGAAAATTAATAATTGGGAAGTGGAAGAAGTCGAAGATGCATTTGAAGATTTAAATTTAATTCGAACGGTTGTTTTGGAGAAAGTGGAACCGCATAAGATTTTGTTAAAAATAAATGGGGTTCAGATAAAAGTAGATACTGGTGCATGTGCAAGTGTAATGGAAGAATGTTTTTTTTGTGCTTGTTAAATATGAATATAAGAAAAATTCATTAACATTGGTCATAATAATAATAAAAAAATTGTTTTCAACACTTATAGGACGGAACTGGTTGGATAAAACAGTTCCGGATTGGAGAATGCCATTCGAAACAACTAATAGTTGTATCAGGGAAATTGTTGGTGTAGATAGAAGACAACGCATGGTGGAACATCTTAAAAATGAATTTCCAACAGTATTTTCGAGTACCAGTGGGCCAATAAACGATTTCAAAGCGGTTATAGTGTTATAAAAAAATGTAAACCCTATATTTTGTAAGCCTTACAGTGTGCCATACGCCCTCCTAAAAGCAAAAGTGGAAGAAAAACTTCATAAAATGGTAGACACCGGTATTATTTTTCTGGTCAAGCATAGTGAGATAGTCTCATTGTATAGTCGTATCTAAAAAGGATAAAGAATTACGAATATACGTTGATTTTAAAGTCAGTGTTAATAGGTGGGTTGAATTTGATACTACCCTTTGCCTGCTATAGAGGATATCTTTGCCAGTTTGGCAAACTGTAAAGTATTTACGGTACTGGATTTAGCGGGAGCTTACCAAGAACTAATAGTCGAAGAAAAGTCTAGATCTTTGTTTATTATTAACACTGACCTTGGACTATCTAGGTTCACTCGTTTAGCCTACTGAATATCAAGAACACAAATTGTCGGAATATAATATCACAGTTAATTTGAGTAAATGCCTGTTCTTTTAAAGTGCAATACCTGGGACACATCATATCAAAGGTTAAGTTTTTACGAAGTCCGGAGAAGGTAGCTGCAATCGGTAAAGGTCCAGTTCCCAAAAACGTAACCAAACTAAAGTCATTTTTGGGGATTAGAAAGTTTCTACAGAAAATTTGTTCCTATGATGACATCAGAATTTTCTCCATTATACCAGTTAACTCAAAAAGAAGTCAAGTTTACTTGGAACCAAGCATGTAAGCAAGCATTTCAAAAATGTAAGGAAATGTTGTCTAATAATAACGTTCTTTGTCATTATGATCCAATAGATTGCGTTCAGCATTGCTGTTGCTTTAACACACTTTATAAATGGGTTTGAAAAGCCAATAATTTATGCATCCGCGACATTAAACGGAGCCAAAAAGAAATATTGTCAGTTGAAGAAAGCGGCGCTCGCAATAATATTTGCCGTGAAGAAATTTCGCAAATTTCTGTATGGACGAACTTTTTATATCATTACGGTTCATCAACCTCTGACGTCACTGCTAAACCAAAAAAAAAAGAATACCTACTACAGCTGCAAATCGAAAACAACGATGGGCTATAATCCTTTCTGGGTATAATTATACAATTAGATATAAAAAATAAAGGACTTAGTGGTACCTGATGCATTGGCGATGTATAGATTTTCAATCAAATCGTTTTCTAATGATGACGTTATTGCCATGTTATTTGAAGATGTTGCTCGAGAAACAAAAGTAGACGTGAATTAGGCAAAAGTGTTTACCAATATCCGAAATATATGACAGTAAAATTTTGGATGGCAGAGTATAAACGAAGATCTCCCTAAATAAACATCAGCAGTAAACGAACAATTGAAGTAACCACGTCAAAAATGGTAAAGAAAATCTACAATATAGTATTGGATGACTTGCTGAAAATGTGCAAACTAGCAGATATGGTAGACATTTCAAAAAATTATGTACATCGCATTTTAATTGATAAATTGGACAGGAAAATAAAATTCGCACAATTTGGGTGCCGCAAATACTCACAATGGAACAAAATCAGCGTCGCGAGAATGTTTCATTCGAGTGTTTGGCGAAGTTTCACAGAAATAAAGCTGAGGTTTTGATTTGATTCATAATTTTAGATAAAATATAAGTCTATCACTTCAAACCTAAAACGAAGGAGCAGTTGAAAACGATTTTCATTATGCAATGTTTTTCTGGAACATAACTTCTGCGTTAAATGAGGTTTACCTGTATATGTCGAGAAATAAATACCTTTTTTTCAACAATTTTTATGGTTTCTTTGTCAAGTCGGGTGCTTCTGGGACCACTTTGTATCAATAAGAACAACGTACAACCCTGGTTCACTGGGACAGCGAATTTTATACGATGACGAGTGGTAATTTATCATGTATTTAACATGGAATTTTATTTTAAATGGGAATTATTAAACTTCAGATAAAACTTGACCCTAATTTAGGTCATCAACCAGCTCTTTGCGATTTTGATATATTAAGTCACATTACCTTTTTCTTAATTTTGATAAGGTGGAATAATAGGTTGACATTTTTTAACTATAGGTAAATCTCGCTTAATGAAAGGGTTTAGTTCCAAAAAATTTTTCGTAAACCAAGAATTCGTTCAACGAGGTGTAAGCTTACATGTTTTAGTATGTAAAACACCTAGGCGGAGTGATAAGTCTGGTAAAATTGCAACAGGTGGCGCCACTATCGCACATCCAAGATGTCATGTAGCAATACTATCATGTAGCAATACCAAATTAAACTTTTCAGACTGATCTGTCATTTAGTTCAGTTTTGACAGCCATTAAAAACAGAAAACCCATTGGATTTTTTCCAAACATGGAAAAAAGCGAAATTCGTAAGATCTTGATAGTTATTATGGGAACTCTTCACCATCGATTAAAATGATTTACAAGTGGCCTACTGATTTTCGTTGTGGTCGTATAAGCACAACTGATGCCAAACGTTCAGGACACCCAATGAACTCACCACACCAAAAAAGGTTGACTGACACCAAAGAAGATTGCAAGACCGCTAGATGAAAGTGCGCGAGATAGATGAGATAGTAGGAATCTCAGGTGAACGTGGGCGCAATATATATAACACGAACATTTGAATATAAAAAAGCTATCCGCGCGTTAAGTGACACGTTTGATTAGAATCAACCAAAAACGCACATACGTGTGACAACTTCAGAGGCAAGTTTAGCGATGTTCAAGTGAAATAAAAAGGAGTTTTGGTGTGATTTCATAACTGTGGATTAAACATGGATCCATCACTATACACCTGAGACCAAAGAACAGTCTAAACAATGGATTCCTACTGGTGATTCTGCGTCGAAGAAGATTTAGGTGATTTTATCGGCCAACAAGCTCATGGCCACAGTTTTTTGGGATGCAACGGCACAATCCACAACAATTACCTTCAAAAAAAGAGAAAAATCAACGGCGAATATTACTGCAACTTATTAGACCATTTCATCGACGTTTCAAAGACAATGCATGGGAGTATACGTGTGTAGTGGCCATTGCCAAAATCCGTGAATTATTTTTCGAATTGCTTCCACATTCGCCATATTCTCCAGACTTAGCCCCCTGCGACTATTTCCTGTTTCCGAACTTGAAGAAATCACTCGGTGGGAAAAAATTCGGCTCTAATGCAACATCGATCATCGATGCAACAAACGTCTATTTTGAAAGGTTGGAGCAATCGTACTATTCGGAAAGGATCCATCACCAATAAAACCAATATTAATTGAAAGAAGTCTACTTTATATCATAGCGTCTAGTAATTTAAATCCAGCAAATAAATTGTTGTGAAGGTATTTGTTATTGTCAAAACATTACCGACTTTAGTGAATGAGAGCTTAATGATCCTTTTGTTTTTTCCAACTATTATTATACAAAAACTATCAATATTTTTGGTCGGTTTACGGCAATTTTGTAGCTGAACATAATCTTTAAAGACTGCAGATTTAAATTCAGTTTATTGGATTCATACTTAGTGCAAATAACTTACAAAAATTCTTACCACCATTTAAATTTGTAAATTTGTAATTACAGTATGACTAAAACATTTCAAGGCCATCATATAAGGAAAAAATTATCTTCCTAAATTTAAAAGGGTATCTTGACTGACACCGTTTTTCAATGAGTGTGTGATTGGTTATGCTCCCCACACTTGGCCAATTTGGTTGTAAAACTGATCTGCTAAATTGTTTTCCAACCACATCACGCATACTAAGTTTTCCAAAATTTGAAATTGAATTTACTTTGGTTGTAATTGTGTGTTGAGAAAAAGAGCATGATAATCCTAGAAAATCAGAATTGGGATGAAAAAATATTTTCAAAATAAATACTAAAAGAATTAAAGGAAAAATATAACCATAGGGCTACATAAATTGTACGCGCATGGATGTGAATTTATTTGAATAGCTTTCGATTCCAGTTAACTCTAGTTCATTATGCAACAAATGTTAAAACCTAAATTTGTAAAGCAATTGCAAAAAAAGTTTTTAATAGTTTAATTAAATTTAGTTGCTACCAAAAAAAAAGCTTAACATAATTTTTTTCAATTTAACCTCCGAATATTGCTGCCGCTTTGATATCAAAAGTTGGTAAAATTCAACAAAAATTGGGTTTTACACATTGCAAAAGTGCCATTGAGGCAGGCATAAACACCAACAAATTGATTATTACAACTTTGAAAAGTCTTTCGGAATTATTTTCATGACCGTTACAAAGAACTAACATAATATATCGAAAATATAGGGGATGTTGCATTTGTTTTAATAAAAGGTTTAATTATGCCATAATTGAAAGTTCAGTTACAATAAAAATAGATTATGCTACCGGAGTTGTGGCAACTAGGTTAAGAGTCCCCTTAAATACAATTTATTGCTTTTTATTAGGAAAAAAAATATAGTTAAATTTGATACTAAATTCAGCCATATTTTCTGTTTATTTTTTATATTTTTTTGACATGTAGTTGTTCAACTTTTTCATATACATAGGCTTACCCTGTGCCCTATACTTTTTTCTTGTTTCCCTATACCTGAGCTTTCATCCAATGACTTTCCACACAAAAATAATTTTTTTTTAAATTTTCCGACAGCCACTTTTTCAATTATCAAAAGGGTGGGGTACAACTGACCAAATTACGTACAATTGGAATAAGTTTACAGTTACACATTTAAGATTAACTCATGTTAGTTCAGTTTTAACATTGCGTGTTTTTTTTTTGGAAACGAAATGACCTAATGGAATACAATATTTCCGATCAAACCACTTTTAAATGTGATCACATTAACGTTGATCATTACATTGCTTGCATACAAACCCAATTTAAATTAAAGCGTCACGAAGGCTGTTTCACCACGGAAAAAAATTGCTAAAATTAATTTAAATATATGTACTAGTAAACCAAACAGGATATAAGATTTTATTTTTCGTAGAACAGAATTGATACATCCATTAAAAGACCATAACCAGCACTCGATTTTTTACTTTAAATTAATCTTCTATTTTATTCTTGGAAAAAAGTACGTAAAATAAAATTAATTAACAAGAACTCCAAATATAACAGAATTATTAAAATTCTTTAAAACAATGCCATCTCCAGTGATATTAAAAACACTTATTAAATTCTATAGCCAGAAATTTATGATCAGAAGAAATCATCTGCAAAGATACTTTTAAAATAATTGATATTAGCAGTTTTTAATTAAGTCTTTTATCAATAACCTTTTACTATGCGATTTAATGTTTCCAAAATTTATCTCAAATTGCTGTTTAAAATATGTGATTAATTTCTTAAAGTTATAAACGGTTAAAACAAATTAAACACCATAAATATTGAACTTTATATGTGCCTTTCGCACTTTACCCAAATAGAATTCATTCAAACATAGTTAACATGGCAAAATTATTATATTAATGAAAATATAAAAAAAGTAATGTGTTTGATTTCATTTTATCAGTTGTTTGTTATAAATATGACCTACAAAAAACAAAAGGGACCACTTTTTTTAATGTTTTAGTAAAATTTATCGTAAATTCATATGAAAATATGCTTTCAACATTTCTCTACAATTATTATAATTCTGTAATGAAAATTTTCCAAAATCAGTCCAATTCCTTAGTCCACGTGAAGTGCTTTACTTTGTGATTACGTAGTTGAAGAGGCTACAAAGCGTCAAACATGCGGATTATTGTAATAGTTTGAAATTTTCAATGACTACAGATCTGCGTATTGGAAATATCTTAATACTAATATTGCTCTAATTAATCTCTTATTTGGTTATTATTTGTTTTTACCAAGGCATTAAGTCAGACCATTTTAATAACGATTGTGTAAATTGTTTGACATACTAACGATTGATAATGCTTTTTAAATTAAGTCATTTTTACTTTGCACCTGTTTAAGTAAAACAATTTTATAGAGTTGGGTTCTAGAATTTTATAAACAGTGTCTTTTCTTTCATATAACAATGGATACATAGAATATAATCATATTAACAATGGAGCTTTAGATGAGCTTAAACACTTTATTTACCCGTTCTAATTTCAAAACCTACTTCCACTAAATTTCTGTTCGAAAACAAAACTGTTTTTAACAAACTGAAACTATCTGGTGTATCAAGAACTATTTTATTTGTGGTTTAATATTCAACTAGATGTCTGCTTCGGCAAACTGGAGTCAGTTAGATGAAAAATGTGTCTTCATGGTATAAAAAGAATTTGAATTTCCTTCCAATAAGATAATACTGGAAATTTTAGCTCAAACTATAATTGAAGACTTGGATTTATGATTTTAGTACCTTTCTGCTAGGTTCTAAAACCATTTTAACCTTTTTTGCTTTTATATGTTCCAACAAAGAAAACCCGTTTTCCAGTTGGAATTTTGTTTTACCATTGCCAAAAGAAAACATTGCAATTGTTTCAGCTAACAACGTTATCTGATCGAAAAAGCTTGCATTTGAAAAGCGGAAGAAAAAAAGTCACTAATTTTACGATTAGTAACAGTAATTTAACCGTTTTTTTTTTTGTTTGTGTGCGTGTAGCAAAATAAATCATAATTTCCTTATATGCCGTTATAAATAAATCGCATACCAGAAACAAAATCGTAAATGATTAAAAAGATGATATACTGTACAAAAAGAAAATGAAAACGTGATCAGACTATTATTTTCCTATTAGCAATGTAATGATGTAGTGCACAGTATAATAGTAAATATATAACTAAGCGAGAGATGATAAGATTCGTATAAATTTCTCAAGCAAAAAGGTATATAGCTAAATAGTAAGTAATATTCAGCCAAAGAAAAGAGTACTAAATACATACATACAAACATGTTATGTTGTCTTCGTTTATATATACTAAATTTTTCCGACTGTAATTTTTCATTGCTGTTCAAAAACACAAGTCGTTCGTGTTGAAGCATCCTACATTTATATATATATATATATATATATATATATATATATATATATATATATATATATATATATATATATATATATATATATCTTTCGCTATTTGGTTATTGTTATTCCTGGTGTATTCCATTATTACTATTATTATTATTATTATTATTATTACTGTGATTATTAGTTTGACTAGCTATTGTTTATTATAGTTTTTAAATCAATTTTCTCTGCTTGCTCTTTCGCAAATATATTTGCCCTCAATTGCTATTATTACTATCATTATTATCGTTATTTAATAATTTTATTTTATTTTTATTTATTATAATTCAATAAAAAAAAAAACAGAAAAAGTTATGACAACAATAAGAATATATATGTCAATATTTTCTTTTGTTTTTCCATTTTTATTATATTTGTTTTGATCACGGCTGAATACTGAGTTGTTTGAAAACTTTACTTTTACTGTTGTTTTGTGGTTGTGGAAATTTCAAATCAATACCAATAAACAACCAGTTGAAAGGGAAAATTTGATTTTTTTGTTCTATCTATTTATTGTGATGTCTAACAAAATCGTGTCTGATATATATATTTAAAAATAAAAAAACTAATAATATTAATAAAAATCACTGTAAAACTATAATTTCAATAAATAAATATATGTTTAAAAAAAATAATATATATATATATATATATATATATATATATATATATATATATATATATATATATATATATATATATATAAATATATATATATATATATATATATATATATATAAATATATAAATATATATATATATATATATATATATATATATATATATATATATATATATATATATATATATAATATATATATATATATATATATATATATATATATATATATATATATATATATATATATATATATATTTATATATATATAATTTAGTTTTCTCGTGATACCAAACGATCGACGACTATAGATTGTAGACCAATCCAAAAATAATAACAATAATAATAATAATGATAATAATATAGTTTTGAGGTTGTAGTCTGTGTAGTAATAATACTCTTAAACACAATATTTGTTTTTTATTTTTGAACACGCTAACCGATTTGAATGTTTTTAGGTTTTTAGCCTATTATTTTTGGGTTTGTAGAAACGATAAAAAATATATCGTTATATGTTTCAATATAATAATAGTTTAGAAATGTGTTATAAATTAAAAAAAATTATTTTGGTTTTTTCGAGTCTGGGCTGTGTGTTTTCTGTACTGCTCAATTTTGGCCATTTTTGCCATTTTTCAATTTTAATATAAAATTGTACGTAAGGCGATACTAAAGATGTTCCGGACATAATTGTGTGGTGTTTATTCTTTCCTATTCAGCATATAAACCAGCTGTCATCCAGTTCCCACATACGTTCTAGAAGTTTATTGTAGAACTACTTATCTTAATATATTGTGTTGCCCGATATAAAAAAAATGTGATTCTGTCAGAGTCATAATTTTTGATGATTATTAATTATTTGGCTAACATAAGTATTTGATTTTCTTGTCAAATATAGGAACAAGTTATTCCGGATATTATCGGTACAGAGAGTTTGCACCTAATCAAAATAATTTCATTATCAATGGTTTCCATTTATAGCATGTTGCTTTAAGGTATTCCAATACGTTATTGAATACTTCCTCCATAAATTTTGCACTGAGGCTTGCACCTTTTCCCATCAATTTAAGCGAGATATTTAGATTTTTGCTAAATTTGGAAATAGTATCGCAATAATTGGGCCTAATGTTATAAAGTGCGCGGAGGACAACGCATCAATATGACAGATATCCTCGTTTTTGATAATAAACAAAAGCTTTGAATTGAGGATATCTTCTATTTGTGCCTTTAGTGATTTCTTTGAACGAAAGATGGGAATTTTTAACAACTTTAATAATGTGTGATTTAACGGATTTTACTGCGCATTCCCAGATTCCGCAAAAATGTCGAGAAATAGAAGGTATAATATGCAATTTAATTCGTTTAATGGTCGAATATTCGGTTTTTTTTGATTGGCTTTCTTTAGATGCTAATATATTATAATATTCGCGCAGTTTTTGGTTGGCTCCAAGAAAATTTGATCTATCCAATGTTGCAAGAAAGGTTTCATTAGTTAAGTCGAAAGCCACTTCAATATATAAAGTTTTCAAATTGATAATAAATGGACACACAAATCCTAAGGGATCAACTATTTTTGAAGCGACGGATAAAATGTTTTATTTGGTATACGCAGTTATGATCAAAAGGCATTTCTAATATTTTGAATATAAAGTAATTTTCAAAGTGATCTTAATATAAACCTAACATTATTAAAATGTTTCTTTCTTCAGTGATTTGTGTTAGTTTCTTTGAATCATTCAATGCAAATACATTTGAACGCGATTTTCTTAAATTAAAACTAAGTTGGGCTAGTACTTCTAATAGTAACAATATTAATTGTCTAGCATTTGTTTTTCACCCTCAGCGCCTGTCAATAAAGCTATCAACATAGCCATTTAATTTAATCATAGAAAAAGAACACAAGAATGATAAATTTCATATAATAATAATGTGGCATTCGAAACAATAAAAAATATATAGTGTATACTGGTTATTGCATGCCAGTATATAGCGAAATAAGAACATATTTTTAAGTATATTGTTGCATCCTTGTTGCACATTATTTTGCATGAACTTATATGAACTATTCAATGCAAATATGATTTAATTTTTTTTTAGTTAATTTAATTTGAAAAAAAAAAAAAAAAATTTAGTGGTTTTACACACTTTTTTTGGGCCAAAATCGTGACACAATTCATATGTGTACATTTTTCTTTATATTTCGCTAGTACTTCATGAATACAATACAATGATATAATATATAGAGTTTTGATATATTATTTGATTATTTACAAAATTTGGATTTTCTTTTATTGTCAATTAAATTTTGTTAAAAAAAAAATTATTCATAAAACCTCCCCATTCGTTTACCTCTGCAGTAGTTACGAATGACAAAGGAAAAAAAACTAAAAAGGAAAATCCCTAATTCAATATAATGTGCGACAGTTACATAATAAATATATGTTGTTGTTTCGCTTTGTACTGGCATGCAATAAACGGCATGCAATAACTGTCATGCAATAGTGTATACTCTATATATTTTTTATTGTTTCGAATGCCATATTAACATACGGAATTTATCATTCTTATGTTATTTTTCTATGGTTTAATAATATGCAATTGGATATAAAACTCGTATAGCCAAAAAAAGGTGCGGAAGAGGTTCCATACGTTATCGTGTAAGAAAAGAATCTTTATAAGAGGCGTTTGAGCAGGAACAATCAGTACTTGTCGGTACATTTTTTCCGATACCTCACATCCAAAATTACTCAATTCATTTAAATACTCGGACACTCGGTATGGTAAACTACTATCATCGATTTATTCCAAAACTCGACTCTATAATATTAAATATAAAGAAAAAACACCTTGGATTCAGACAACTAGGTAAATATTGATAAACTTAATTCTGAGGCATAGATTTCATGTCCAAAAGGTTACTAATATAAACTAGTTTACGAGGACATTTATACTAAATGGATGATCTAACATCCACTGAATACTACCAAAACCATCAATTAAATTCTGAAAAGCTCTATTTAGCCAAATTTTTTCAAATGAAAAGATATCAGGTCATGTGCCAATGGACCAAGCCTATGGTGGATACAGAGTAGGAAATTAAGAATGCCTAAAAGTAATCAAACAAAATTTACCAAAAACATCGTCTGGCAGTGGAGCAGTCTCGATTCAATAGAGCAGTCTCTGCAGCAAAAATATGAAATAAAGTATTTTTCTTCCATTTTTTATTAACAATTTTGAAAAAAAAAATAAAAATGTCCCAAATAATTTTTGTGGCATTCGAACTTTGGCCGACTGAATAATTAAAAGTATTGTAATCCAGTATATAAAATAATAACGTAAACAAGTATGAAATATAGAAGCTTTCCGAGAAAGCCTTCTATGAGCTTATACCATTAAACAATTCTATCCATACTTTGGAAAATTGAAAATTGTTTCGAAAAGTTTGGCAATTTCTCATAATATCTCTTTAAACAAAAATTTTAAGGTTTCATAAGTGGCTAGCAATTTTCGAAAATTGTTTTAAATATAAAAATTTTAATATATTTGAAGAAACATGTTTTAGTGACACAGACTTGTAATGTTGTTTAAACTATTCATGACGTGAAAACAGGTTAAAATCGTAGAGCCTTCCAAGTTCCCAATAAAATTATTAAATCCAAGTGACAATAAAAATTAGGAAATTCTGAGAACTTGAAGAAATCTGAACTTGTATATGTATTAGTAATTTAAATATTTTGACAATTTCAGCCATAGTCCTCTAACTGACCTCACATCGAAGAGTAATTAGTAAAGTTTCTAATTTGAAGAGAAGTAGTGGTCACAATAAAAGAAAATTTTTCGCTTAGCAAAACACATAATACCGGATTTAGTGTTAAAAGAGCATTTGCGCATTGAAGTCGAGAGAAAAAATAGCAGTGCAACTGTGCATCGTAAAATGTTTGAGTGCAAAAAGAAGCCTAAAAAATCATTCAATTGGTATTTAATTGCTTTGAAAAAAAAAATAGCAAAACGAGATTGCATTGAAGATGAAGCCATCTTTTAGTATTGCATAACTGGAATCAATGACCTTGAAATAAAGAAAACAATACTATACAGGGAAAAATCTATGTACGAATTCTTAGAAAAATTAGGTATTTACAGTGAAATAGACACTAAAAATAATAAACCGCCAAAAGTAACGAATATAATTTCGGAGAAAAAGGATGGAAAGGAAGTGAAGCGCCACAAGTTTAAAAGAGTTAAACATTTGGATGTGGAAGCATGAACCATAGAGGTTATAGGTGTAATGATAAGGAAAAAGGTCCTAAATGGTACAACTGCAATGAATTTGGACATATTTCACCTAAATGCCAGTTGGAAAGATGCTTTTGTTTTCGCTACTTTAGATTTTAAAAAAAAATTCACGTTCTCGTAGAACAGTGCTCCATTATTTACCCTTCCTGCTTTACACCGAAGGGTCACTACGAGTTTTTACGGGCACCGTTTGGTCTATGTATCTTTCCAGATGCTTTCCAACGCTTCAACAACAATGTATTTAAACCATTGCGTGCGGTGGAGAAAGTTTGTATTTATATTGATGGCCTAGTAATCCCAGCGGGAAACAAGAGAGAAGCAATTACCCGATTGGAAATCAAGTTAAAGCTGGCCAATTTATCGGGAGCTCATGTTTTATCAAGTTAAAACATGAGCTCCCGATAAATTGGTCCAAATCTAAGTTTTTGTGTTCCTGCATCGAATACCTAGGAAAGGAAATCAAAAGTGGATGGCTCCGACCATGTAATAGTAAAAAGGAGGCCATACTAAAATTTCTAAAACCAAATACTTTCAGGAAACTCCAGTCTTTTTTAGGCCTAACAGGATATTTTCAAAAACTTGTGAAAAACTATGCTAACTAAACCTCTCCCTGATCTTCTGAAAAAGGATACAGTGTTTATGTTCGGAGCCACACAGAAAAGTTCCTTTAACCAGCTAAAACGAATATTGGTGAAAGAACTGCTTCTCCGAATTTATTTTGTAAGTGCTGAGACATAGTTTTACACAGACGCATGTAAGATTGGGTTATAAGATGAATCCTTTTCAGAAATTCGACGGTGATCAGCAGTTCCATCCTGTTTATTTCTATAGCAAGAAAACATCTGACTGTGAAGAACGGTATATAGTAGCTAGGAACTTGAGGTCCTGGCAATTGTTAGAGCGTTAAAGAAATTTTGTTTTAATCTATTGGGATTGAAATTTGTTATAGCCACGGATTGCGCTGCTTTTAAATTTACAGTGAACAGGGAAGAATTAACATCTAGAATTGCAGGATGGGCACTGTAGTTGCAAGATTTAAATTATTAGCGAGAGCACCGTCCATCTCAACAAATGCAACACGTGAATACATTAAGGAGGAGTCAGGCGATTTTACTCATTGAGGAAGGGCTTACAGCGAGAATATAGGATGCACAAAAAGACAATGAACGTTTAAAGGACTAATTGGAGCTCCAAAAATCATGCTCGTGTAATTATATAACCACCACTAAAATTTTAAATATATTTAAGGTAGTCCGTTGCTAGCTGTCCTCAGAAAAATGCAAGCTGAAATGACTAAAGTATACCACGAACAATGGCATTTTTTTATTTTAAAAACTGAGGAATTAATCAAGATTTTTCATTACAAAATTACGAGGTAAAATCCAAAACTATATTAAAAATTGCATTTTTTGCATTCTGGCAGAATTAAAAACGGGCAAACCAGACGACCTACTCAATTTAAATCCAAAAAGCGAAGTCCCTATGAGTACTTACCTCATGAACCATCTGGGTAGCTTGGTGGCTACGAAAACCCGTATAAATATATCGACTATGTAACTGTCGGTTTTACATTTTTGTATTGCTGAATCAGACTACGAAAGAAACGATTGCCAAATTGGAGTTATAATAGACAATTTATGTGATTCCAGCAGTAAAACTTTCTTTTTTTCAAAAGAAATTAGAGAATTGCTGTGATAAGAAGGGTATCAAGCACTTCTCTGTGACTGTAAAAATGTTTCTGAAAACGGAAGTAGAGCGCATCAACCTAATTAATATACGTGCGTTGGCAAATATATCGATAGGTTTCATAGAGATATTTGTACAATTCTTACCAAAGAAGCATTGGCGTGAACCCATTTCAATTACCTGTGGGTGGTAAGATGAAGTGTCCTGAAGCAGTAAGAATTCATGAGGTTTTAGAACAAGAAGCGGCAGTTTAGTTTAACAAAGCTCGGGTGGACTTACGAGAAAATGTTAAACGGAAGCTAGTAAAGGTACAAGCTGAAATCCGATTTTCAATATATATATATATATATATATATATATATATATATATATATATATATATATATATATATATATATATATATATATATATATATATATATATATATATATATATATATATATATATATATATATATATATATATAATTATATGTATATATATATATATATATATATATATATATATATATATATATATATATAATTATATATATATATATATATATATATATATATATATATATATATATATATTTATATATATATATATATATATATATATATATATATATATATATATATATATATATATATATATATATATATATATATATATATATATATATGTATATATTGAAATATATTATATAATCAATAAAATTATATAATTATATAGTTATAGACCTAATTAATAATATTTTTCCTTTAATATAAACGACATTTTTGTTAAGTGTGACAAGAAAAGCTTAATTAAGAATGATGATTATATTTTCATGTATATGTTTACATAACACTAATGAGTTCGAAATAAATTATTTCATTTCAATTAGTTCCAGATATAAAAAATTAAATGTTGCGTTGATGTATTTATGTTGATTATTTATGTTTTGTTTTTGTAGTTCATTGATACTAAATAAACAGATTAGATAATCATATAATTTAGTATCATTTTTCCTGATATGGTTTTAATTAAAGCAAGATTTTGGAAGATTCTTTGGAAGAAGAATTTATTAGGGATACAAATTTTGAAATATTAATTCAAGGTCATTTGAATTACTACCTTGTTCCCAGAAAGTAAACTCTATTCTATTCATTTTCAAATTTATGTTGCAATACTTGTATTATATAAATCCTGTTTACTTTTATTATAATGTAAAATAATGTATATATGTTATGAATTGATGTGTATATTCAATCAACATGTTTATTTGATGATTTTATTTTTCGATACTTTAATCAATATCAATCAACTATAAAAACTACTGGAATGTCAAAACACATTGAAAAAAAAATAAGTTGATACATTTCAATCAACATGTTTTGTTGATAATATAACAGAAATTATGTCAATATTTTGACTAAAAAATAAGTGCATTTAGTTTGATCAACATGTCAGTATTAACATTTTATAGCTAAATATCTAAACATCAACATATACATTTTTTGTTTATTTTAGTTATATTTGGAAAAGGAAAATGGTTAGTGAATAACGAATATTTGATACAACTGCTTGAGGATTTCGAAGAAGAAAATGGTTATTTAGATGATTGGACTACCTTAAACCCGAACTGTGTTAAGGAATATTTTACTAAATAAATTACCAACTATATGAAAATGTTAGTAAATAGGCGCTCGGTATAATACTGACAGACTATGGGCCGTTAATATGCGAAAAATAAACGACGAGGAATTTAAGGAAATCTTTTTAAAAACAATTTGGACCACTACAGTCAAAATTCTTAGAGAAAATAAAATTTCAATAATTTTTGTAACATCATTGATAAATAGCAGGAACAGCAATGGTCCGAAATGGCTTCCTTGGCGTACACCAGAGAAAATCGTGAAGCTATCGGAAGATATGTCATTAATTTTAATATTCATTTTACCATTAGTCAAGTAATAACTTACCCAATTCAGCGGTATAAAGTTGCGATTGAGACTACTAAGCTTATCTAACAATAAACGATGGTTTATTTTTACGAAAGCCTTAGCAAAATCTGTATAAATCTGTATATTGCAGATTTTTTAAATAACTGCGGAAAAGTGCCAAATTAGTAACCGTAGACCGGCTTGGAAAAAACTCATGCTGATGTGAGCTGATAAATTGCTTGCTATGGAAAAATAAAACCTCTTTAACCATACATTCAAATACCTTCGGGATACAGGACGTTATTGCAATGCCCCTATAATTTGATACATCATTGCGCGATCTGTTTTTGTGTTTCGATGTAAGGAAAGCTAATTTCCACATATCTGGGAATTTACACTGCATTAAACATGTATTAAATAACCAATAGCACAAAACCTCAGCACAAACCTCAGAAATGCTGGCAGTAGTCCATCTGGCCAAGAACACGTGGAGAACATCAAGGTTAAGAAGCAAATTTACAACATCTTGTTGGGAGAACGTAATGATTGAGAAGTCGTTAGTGTTGAACGGGAAAAATATGTTATCGTTGTCATTAAAATTAACTAAAATTTCGGTAATAAATGACGAACCAGAGTTACATGAAATATACATAAAGCATATAGATTGTATGAAGCTAATTTTAATTTAACTGCCAAAAATTCAAATTTTGGGTCGAATACCAAAACTTCACAGAAAATTGTTTTACGAATGGCGATCAACCGCGTTTTAGATTCGTACAAAGCTATATCGGTTCCGATATTTTGTTAGCCATAATTTGAAAGAAACGAAATTATGCCATTTGACGTCCTGATTGCTAGGTACGAGTAGTCTGCATTGAAAAATGCTTTCTAATATATCCAGCTTATCTCTCAGATATTTTTATAACGTTTCAGGTAAGACCGCATTTCCTAATCTAGAATCATAAATGTACTTGCTTTCAGGAACCAATTTTTACGAAATAATAACGTTAAATAACGACATTAAAGTGGTGACAGATTCTTTTAAAAGCGCAATATTTAGAAAAGCTCGGGTTGCACAAGACGAAAAGAGCAAAATATTTCAAGCGGATCCAACAAAATGAAAAACCAGCTCGATGCCCTTAAGCTCAGCTGAGCTCAATAATATAGTGAAATTATGGGATGAAAATGTGGCGTTTCATCTCATCATTTATGACTAAGTCACAATCGCAAATTGAAAATATTGATTCATCAAAGGCTGCTGAACTCGCTTCAGGTGGCAGTGGTAGTATTTCGGCTAATTCAAATAAAATAGGTTTAACTTCTACAAATCCTGTAGAAACACATTGTAACCATATATCATCAGAGTCTTGCAAAGCTTCACAACCACTATACCAGCAGAATCCTTTCGTTTAAATTTTAATTTTGGAAGAGCAATTCGGAGTGTCAAATGTAAGAGCCACCAAGTATTCACATGCTGTTGGTGCAAGGTTATATGATACCTTCGCAGATTTAATAACGAAAGACAAAGGAGAACATACACTACATTTACTAAATCTAAAATTGAGGTAATTAGACGGATGACAGTTCTGGCAGAACATGCTGATTCAGTTTTAGAAACAATTGTTAATTCTCAAATCCATTAAAAATTCAGAAAATATTCAGCCGTAAAATTTCTATTCTGTTACCTTTTCTTCCACAACAAATCATTCGTCATCGTTTTCGGAAAAGGATTTTAATTCAAAATTTGTACAGTTGAAAACAGAATTATTCTCAAAAATGTCGGCCGTTTTGAAAACCAATTCTCGTTCCCATTCTTCCAATCGTTCAGACTCGCAAAATTCAAGAAATAGGTAGCAATCAAATAGTAGAAATTTTGATAAAGAAATGTATTTTTATCATCAGAGATTCGGCATGCTGAATTCATGCAAAAATCGGTAAATACAAAAAAATAAATGCTCATCATTAAGAGACTACTAACAGTGATGAAGCAGGTTCGAGTCGTCTTCTAATCACGGACATTTGTACAAAACGCAAGTTTTTAATTGTTACCGGAGCCGATGTTTCTGTTGTACCGCAAAATTGATATAATAATTTAGTGATCGATTCAAAATTCTGTGTATTTGCGGCTTACTTAATTTGGGTAAATTCTTTTGGAAATTTGCGATTTAAAGTTAAATTTTGGCCTAAGATGAAATTTTGTTTATAAATTTATCATCACGGATGTCACTTTGGATATATAATTGATGCAGATTTTCTAAAAAAAAGACTCTTGGTCGATTTGCAGAGACAGAGGATAATTGATCCGTTAACCTCTCCATTTTCGGTCGGGTCTATTTCAAAATTAGAACTTTATTCTTTATCCAACATTAATAAACCCAATTTGGCCAGCAGAGAATTTCATTGAATTTTTTAATTATGAAAGACACAATTGGTTTGAGTCCCGTTAAACATGAGGTTTCACATGTGTTAGAGACTCGTAAACCATTATTATCTTGCAAAACGCGTAGATTGCCACCAGATAAATTGGAGGATGCTAAAATGGAATTTCAAAAAATGATGACACAAAGAGTCTGTAGACCCAGTAACAGTGCGTGGTCAAGTCCATTGCGTCTCGTTAAAAAAAAATATGGAACTTGGCAAGCCTGTGGGGATTACAGAGCCTTAAATAACGTCACAGTACTTGATCGGTATCCAAATTTATACCATCAAAACTTTTCGTATCAATTGGATGGGTGCAATATTCTCTACTTTTTGCCTGTTTCATCTATTTGGATGACATTTTAATTGGATCAAAATCGTCCGAGGAACATTAATCTTTGAAAGATTATCAAAATTTAGTCTAGATATTAACCTGGATAAATGCATTTTCGCCAATACCCAAGTTAACTTTTTAGGACACAACGTAAATGCTCACGATATTCTTCCAACGCAAGATCGAGTCAATGTAATCACTAATTTCGAACGTCCGCATACCGTAAAACAATTAAAACGTTTTTTAGGCATTATAAAAATTCCAATTACACGGACAGAATCTTCAATACAAGCTTTCGAAAATTGTAAATCTAAATTATCCAATGCAACTTGTCTGGCACACCCATATTCATCTGCCCGTTTGGCAATTAAGGTTGATGCCTCAGACACAGCAATTGGTTCAGTGGTACAACAACTAATTTCAAAATTTTGGCAACCACTTAGTTTCTTCTGTATGCGTCTCACTTATACACCACAACGTTATAGTGCATACTATAGAGAGCTACTCACAGCCTATTCCGGGATCAAACATTTCTGGAAAAGCCTCACCTCGCCATTTTATAACATATTTCTGGCGTTGATAATGTATCAGATGCATTGTCTCGTATTGATCAAATTTCTACCGGAAAGTATTGATTACTCGGCAATTGCAGATGCGCAGACCAATGTTGTCGAGCTTCAAGAAATTATTATATTATTCAAAGAAATTATTATATTATGATGTTTCGACAGCTACATCAAGACCATTTATTCCTCAAAATTTTAGAAAAATAGTTTTTGAACCATTCCAAAATTTATCTCATCCAGGATGTTAAAGCATCCGTTGAAATTTTAACAAAAAATGTTATTTGTCCTTCAATTAAGAAAGTTGCAAAAATTATGGCTCAAAATTGTACAGCTAGTCAAAAATCTAAAATAACCAGACATACAAAATCACCTCTTGACACGGTTCAATTAACTTCTCATAGTTTTCCGGAAATCCATATCGACATTATTAGTCCACTACCGGTTTCTGAAGATCAGCGATATTGTGTTACAATGATCGCCCGAGGTTATTCCAGTCATAGATATTTTTGCTGTCAAGGTCACTTTTGCTGTTTATTAAAAATGGATATCCCGTTTCGGTGTTCCAGTATCCATTGTAACAGATGAGGGAGGACCATTCGAGTTCCAAATTTTTTCAGAATTATCTAAATTACTTGGGTTCGTGAGAAAAAAACAACTGCTTATAACCCAAAACCCAAAATGTAATGACATAATCGAACGATGGCACTAAGGACTACTTATAGCGAGGAGCTACAAGCCACTTCAGCTGTATTAGTATTCGGAACTTCTTTACGAGTTCCTGGTCAATTTTTCGACACTGATTTAAACAAAATTCCACAATCTGTCTTCGTGAAATCTTTAAAACATCATTTACAACAAATAAGGAGGGGAAATATTTCAATCAATTATTATACTTTTCAGACAGCGTAATAAAAAAATGGGAAGGAAGGGGAATTTTTTCAAATAAATGTCAAAAATGGTATTCACAAATATTTGTTATAGGTTTCGGACACAGGCTTAATTTGTAATAAATAATCGTCAATTATTTTATTTTTTATTTTTTTCTGTAAAGTGGAGTAACGGTTATAATTCTATAATTGAACAACTTTTGACTGAAATGATCGACGTTTTACAATGTCATCCCTTATGGAAGTATATGCTAACATTTAAAATAAATTTTTCTTTAAAATCATACTTTAGAAACGTTAAATGCACGTTTTTTATAAATTTTAACCAGTCAACATTTTATATTAAACAAATCATGTTTAATCAACATTTTGGTTAAATTAAATTAGTCGAAACAACATTAAATTGTTAGGCCAGCGTACTGCTTGGTAAATAGTACCATTCAGTTACCCTCGATCATTAATTAAATTAATTAAAAATATGTTGTTCAACTGTTACATGAATTAATTTAATACGATGAGCCGAATAATTCTTTTTAACAGCATATAGGTAATAAATATAAATTCTGTGAATAATTTACAACCATAGGATTATAAAGACACAGTATAAATCTGAGATTATATTTGATGGTACTCACTATTCATGACAAAAATTTCGGTAACATACACATTTTTCTCTCGTTCATCTTGAATCAATTGATATGAACTTACCTAAAAAAAAAAAAGATAAGAGAAAATAATTTATTATTATATATAATTTTTACAATTTTTTATTTTTATTTTTTTAAATCAAATAAAATTCACAATTTATAACATTTTGTGTAACGATCAAAATAAATTTATGCAATTTTTTGTGTCAAACATATACCTATACGTATATGTAGAGTATAATATCTAGAGCTATAAATAATGTCACCTTAGATTTTCCTTAACAAAATAACATCTAATTTATCTAGTTTTGTCACATACACAAAGAATAATATATATATATATATATATATATATATATATATATATATATATATATATATATATATATATATATATATATATATATATATATATATATATTTATTTTTTTTAATTTTTTTTTTGTACCTGTTTGAAAGAATAAAAATAAAGACAACAAATCTTTTGAAATGTCTTATTTTAACTTTAATCCACCGAAATTTTATATTGTCAATTTTTGTTTTAAGGAAAATTTTTCATGTTTTTCCCGTCATTTGTGCTTTATCTTTAAAAAAAAAAAAATTTACAAATCGAATTTAATAGTTCGAATTTTATTGATAACTATATGAATAAAAATAAATTTCAAGTTAGATGAAATACCATACTTATAGATAAAATCAAATAACATGGAAATACTTAACTCTTTTGAGGATTTTTTGTGTGTGTGTGTGTGTGTGTGTGGAAATTGTAAGAAAAAACAGTTCAAATAATTTTTATTTTATTTTCCGTTATCACAGTTAGACGACGAGAGAGAGGTTGATGGTGGCATCCGAGAGGTTGAGCAAAGAAGAACACCATATAGATTTCCTTTTAAAAAATTTTCCCTTGAATGATCAAATAAAAATCTACTGCACCAATCAATGCCACATATAGATAACCGTCATTATTCTTTTTGACTATTATAAGAGGTTTTTTTTTTCAGTAAGATTTTCCAAATAAAATTTATTTCATTTAAAGCATACACACACACATAGACAAAAAAATAAAATGGATTTAATCCAGCAAAATCGTTACATTGGAGTAAAGAAAATTTGTTAAAATGGATTTTAGTTTGCAATTTCATGTTTGTGTAATTGAACACAAAGTAAGAAATAAATAACAAATAGTCGACTAACATTATATAAGAATGAAAACAAGAAAGTTAGTTATTTTTTATACTGCTGTTATCATGATTAGTCGTTTGGGATTATAACAGTATTTTTTCTAAATTTTTATTTTTTTTTTATGTGAGAATCTTTATCGATGTACATAATATATTATCATCGTTTTCTTCATTGATTGTACAAAAATAATTAAAGCATTAACTGTTTCAAGTTAAATCAATGGTCAATATTTCTTATTGGACATGTTCAAGGTTAGAAGAAATGTGAATTTTATTTTAAGATTTCTAAATTTTCTTCATACAGAAAGCCTTTTTTAATTCAAATTGACAAGTAAAGATTTTCCAAAGTGGTTCAATTTTAAGAAAAATTTTGGTTCATTTAAAGAAAGGTTTTGTTAAATTAGTGATTTTTCTTCGTAATCTTCCTGCATTGTCATAATGGAAACATTCTTGACGTGTGGTAACGTACTTATGACTCATTTATATTCTATTTTAATCTTATTGATTGATTGATTATTTGGTTTAAAATGTAAAGCCAAGCATTAAGCAGGACTTACAACCATTTTAAGAAGGATAAAGCAGGCTACTTATTAGAAAATCTAATTTATATTCACTTTATTTCACACAAAACTTTAAAATTAATACAAATTAGATTTTAAAACAAATGATTTGACTTTACAAATCAATTGAATTAAAAAATTCCAATTTAAAAAAAGTTGGTAAAATCAAGCAACTCTATAGCTTAATATTCGAAGCGTTGAAGAAATGCTTGATATAAGTTTTGTCCCGAAGTTTACAGCTGAGTAAATCAATTGGTTTTTGCCACCACTACTACAGGTAACAGGGTAGTGTTTTTTCTCCAGACACCAGTGGTAGGTTCTAATTGCGTTGGAACCTATATTCCTGTTTCATTATTTAACTATATATATTTGAGGTTAACAATGCAACAATATGACGGCATTGCATTAAAATTAAATGAATCGATTTTTTTTAATGTTTAGGACTGCATTTTTTTCTGGAGGCCAAGGCTACTATTATCTGCTATTACTTTATTATCCTTAAAGTTACGCTATATTAATAAAACACAACTATATATCAAATAATTAATTCAATCAATTACAAGTAGGCAACAGTGATTTCAGGCTTCCTAGAGTCAACATACCTTTTTCTTCGGGAGATTATCAAAAACATAAAAGATTCTTCATTTTAATATACCATTCGTCACTCGAACTCATCATCAATAAGAAAGCTCTTTGATACGTCGGATGAAGCATCACACACTTTGAAAGCATTTGGAGCTCAAACTGAGTTCAAAGATTCTTGGTTGCTATGGATTCAATTCCACAAATTTGACAATTTAGAATCAAAACAAATATGGATGAAGATTTCCTAGCTTTACAAATCTTTTACGATATTTTGGCGAATCGCGCAGATGAACTAGTAGGAATAAACATTAGTTCTTATCGTCAACATCAAGATCAGTGGCCACAGTTAAGACGTATCGTATATTGAAAAAAGATAACATGTTACCTGTATGCCAAACTAATGGCCACCAACTCTTCGAATATTCTACATTTAGATCTATGGATTAATAGCGCGAATAAAGCTGATTAAACTGACTGATTAAAACTTTTGCTCCAAGAAAAATCATTCGCTCCTACATGTTGATTACTCCGAGTGACATTCCAAACATTCCAAGTAACTAGTATTTTATATCAACGAAAAAATTAAAAATTGCAAGCCCAATAGCAATCACTGATAGCAAAGTTAAGTCCAAACAACAATCAAACCGGAAGTATACAAACCGGTATGCTGAAGGTATCAGCTCTGTGACAAATCTTTTAAGTCATTAAACGACCCTCATTTAATGTTATTTTAATGGTCGGTGTTTTTATTTTATTCCGATTTCAATTATTAACTAAATCGTTTTTACTGCTAACCACTAAACATCGTCGGTCCAAACTTTGCAACAAAGTCACTGCAATTTACTTTGTCAATCGGGAATAGCTTTATAAAGATTTAACCAATGATTGTTCCGAAGATTTTATACGATTTTTGTTGATGACTTTATGTATGTGTGCCATACAGCGGACGATGCATATAAAATTCAAGAAGTCGTCACAAATGCGCTAAAATATTATGGATTTTATTTACGGAAGTGCTAATCTAATTTTAAACCATTAATCGAACAAATTCGCCCATAAAGTAGAAAATTAAATTCATGGAACAAAAACGACCTACTCTACAGTTCAGATTAGGACTAAATTTCTCGAAAGTTCGCCCAGGCCCACAAGCAATACTAACCAATGAAGAAGAAGAACCTAAGGCCCAATGGATTAAACTGTCAGAAGCGAAAGGATTTCTTAAAATAAATGAGGATATTTTGCATGCAGTCAAGGAGTTTTTAGAAGCGACTGATCGGCCTCATTCATTTGCAGATAACAAAATTCCAGGTAAAGGTTGGATTATATTATTTTTCAAGCGACATCCGTCTTTGGTGTTTAGAGCGGTCGATCCTGTCTCAAAAGCAAATGCAACCGTTGCTGTCTCTGATGTACATTTGTGGTTTGATAATATTGAAAATTGTTTAATAGAACATAGTTATCGCGACATAATTCTTGTTGCATCGACATATTAAACGATGCAACAAGAATCTTTAATGGTGATATGACACATTTTTTGTCATGCCCGAAGTCCAAGAATGTTTTAACTGCAAAGGGCTCTAGAAATGTATATGAGATTAATAAAGGGTTAGCCAAATCAAATTTGACAGTAATGTTTATATTATCGGCCGCAGGATTGCTAACACCTCCCACGGTGATTTACCCTTTTAAAAGAGTTTTTGAAGAAATTCGAAAGTTATTGCCTCAAGGGTGGGGTATGTGGATTAGTGACAATGGATGGATATCCCAAGAAACATTCTACGAAAATGTATCCAAACTTCTCCATTCACATTTGGTAAAACTGGATTATACCGACCGATGTCGCTGCCTTGGAACCATTAAAAATTGGCTGGAATCATACTGTATTATAATGGCGAAGAAACAAATCGACGAACTCATTGACCAAAGAAAAACTTGCCCGACTTCTATTTGATATTATTGAAAATAGTATAAATAAAGAAACTATTCAAAATGGTTTCAGAGCATGTGGCTTCTTTCCATCGAAAAAACTAGCCATAAAAGTCAGTAAATGTTTAGGAAGATCTTCAACCAAATCCTTTGGCGATCATACTATCATAATTCAAGACGACGCATTTCAAACGTTTTGCACGACTGTGGGTGACGAAAAAATTTAACTGTTTGAAAGTAGTGGCATAGAGGCGAAATTGAAAAGGACAATACCAATTAAGATTTTGTTATATTATATTAATTATATTATTATTTATATCAAAAAATAAAATGCAAAGCTAAATTTAATTAAACAGTTTGTCAAAAATCAACACAAACCGAATGAATTTTTAAAAGTAGGTCAACTAATGAATTTTTAATAGTAAATGATTCTACACAGATCCTGCACCAAGAAGCTTCGAATATTTTGATTGTTGATTCAATTAATAATAATTCTACAAACAGCGAGGAAAAAACAATATCATGCATAACTTTGCCTTCACAAACAACTGTGACAATTGACAATTACCTCAGTTATCCAGAGACCTCTTTAAGACAGGGACTAAAATCAAATAAATTGAAGAAACCATTTGTAATTATACCTGGCCGCTTTGGATTTAACTCGAACAATTAAAAAGAGAGCAACAAAGAGAAATTGAGACTTAAAAAGAAAATCGAAAAGCTCAAGGAATCAGAAACAAACAAATGAAAGATGCAGCAAAATATTGCAAACCAAAACGTCCACGAAAGAAAATTGTAAAAAGAAGAAAATTATTAAGTACTGTAACCAAACCGAATGCGTTTGACTCTATCGAAAATTCAAATTTACCCGTACACTATGATGAACGTATATATGGATAGTCAAATAATCTAGAGACTGCATGTACCAATGAAAACATTATTAAGCTGCATTTACAAATCACGCCCCCACCAAGCAATTCACCAATAGACAGTAATAATTACCATAGAGAAATATTTATTTTTTCAGTAGAGGTTAATGAAACGTTTTTGATGGATGAATCTCCGAACGACCATTACGTACGTAACCTTTTCTCAAGTGGCACAATACTTGATATTAGTAATAATTCTCCAGCAAATGGTAAAATATGCTACAAGTGTATCTTTGGCCTGTCTCGAATTACTGGTTCCGAGAACTTTGGGATAAAGTGCTTCAAATGTACTACAGAATTTCACCTAAAATGTATCATAAAATTAAAAAAACATTATATTCCCAAATTTACATGCAATGAATGCATAAAAGCAATATGATTCAAACATTGAAATTGATTGTGATAATTATTATATTTATTATAATATTGGACTATTTAGTTTTGGTTGTTTTTATTGTTTGTTTATATTTATTTGAAATAAAAGTATATTTTTGACGATATCAAATTTGTGATTAATTTTTCCTATCTCGCAGCTGTTTGGTAAGTGTGCTGATAATTGTACTTAAAAAGGGTGCCAATTATTACGGAACGGTGCCAATAACTGCAGTCTTGATAAGATTTGAATTGGTAATTGAATTTTACTAAATTTTGCAAATTTTACAAAATTTATTTAAAAATTAAGGCTTTGATTTCGAAAGTATAATTATTTTAATAGGAACTTGTGAGTATCTATCCATTAAATGGCCCCAACAATAACAAATAAATATTTATATATATATATATATATATATATATATATATATATATATATATATATATATATATTTATATATATATATATATATATATATATATATATATATATATATATATATATTTATATATATATATATATATATATATATATATATATATATATATATATATATATATATATATATATATATAAATCGTTGCTGTGGAAAACAGTAATAAATAAGCATCGTGTATATATCATACAATATTCAAGTATGTAACAACATAACAACAATAAAACATTTATCTAGATTTATTTTTTTGTATGAGTGTTGCTACTTTCAATTAACATTCATTACGCGCGAATCACTTGTTGTGTAAAACACATAGTAATATACCAACAACACCAAAAAATATATATCTAACGTTTGATAAAAAGGAAAATAATTTACATATATGTATATGTAAAACAAAATGACAGAGTAATGAATATGTGGAAAAAGGGTTGGAAAATTTCAAAACTAACAATGATTTGATCGAAAACGAAATGTATTGTGAATCATCGTACTATGTGTTTTGCATACACTTTTTTTGATCAATTTCAATGAAAAGAGGCTTTTGCTATATATATTTTATATACATACAACATATGTACATAGGTGAAGTTAAATTAATTGGTTTTGAATTGGCCGCGCGTCGCTTTTGTTTTATTGAAAATTAAATTAAAGCGTTTCATTTTCATTTTAAAAAAAACATTTGACATTGAATTATGCTTTTTGATAAAGTATTACAAAATTTGTTGTTTCACTAAGTAATTTGTAAAGGAACCAAAGTGTTGGTGAATATAAATTTAAATTGTTATGTGAAATTATAAATGGCTGGATCTAGTAATGTATAAAGAAGTGATAAATCATTATGTCAATTTACTGACAGCACAGATCCGAACTGATCATAAATCTGAATATATATATATATATATATATATATATATATATATATATATATATATATATATATATATATATATATATATATATATATATATATATATATATATATATATACCAGAGAAATGTTGAATATTAGAATATTAAAAATGTCCATTCCTATTCTTCACCAATATGGATAGTACCAAAAAAAACCGCTTCTCTTTTCAAAAAGACCAGACTAGTGAGTGATTACAGGAAACTAAATGGTAAAAACAATGATTATAAATGTCCGATACCGTATGTTAGAAAATATTTTAGACAGTTTGAGCATCTCGATGGAATTATTATTATTGGCTTTAATCTAAAAAAAAATATTAGCAACCTTTGCGAATTACTTAAACGACTATTGTACTTTAATTTAAAAATATTACTAGACAAATGTGATTTTCTAAATAGAAGAAACAGAATTTCTTGACATATTATTACCAAAAAAACTAAACCCAAACCCAAAAAACATCAAAAAAATACTTGAGTGGCCATTACCAGTCACAACAAAACAAATCAAGTAATTTCTAGGGCTATCAGGTTATTATCGTCGTTTTAATCAGAACTATTCTCAGATCACCAAACTTTTGACAAAGTTCATAAAGAAAGCCATTGTGGATAACTTCAAGGATCCAGACTATGTTAAATAGCTTTCGAAACCATAAAAAAATTAAATTATCCACAGAACTAGTTTCTGCCTATACGGATTTCTTAAAACCCTTCATCTTAATCACAGATGCATTTGAGTTTATAATAGATGCTGTCCTTTCCTAAGTGCACGATAAGACTAAAAGATCAATCACCTTTGCGTCCAGCACATTAACATGATCAAAACTATGGACGCAACATATAAACGAGAAATACTAGCAATTTTTTTGGCAGTGAAAAAATATCAGCCGAAACCTCTACGATAAAAAATTTAAACTTCTTACAGATCATAAACCCCTCATCTCAATTAAAATAACTGAAACAAATTTGAAAATCCTATAGGATATGAACTTGAGAAATTTTAATATGACGTTTACAGACAAGGTGGAACAAATATGGCAGCAGATGCTCTTAGGAGAAGGCCAAATCACGACTTTAAATAAATAAATTTACATGAAACCAATGAATCAGTGAACGATTTAAACATAAAACAAACTCAGAGCGAATCTGAAACAATTTATTCCGCTGATACTTCCAACGATTATTATTTATTATTAAAAATTTCTGAACTAACATTTTTTCAAATTTCTGAACAGTTTTCAATGCTCATAAGAATGACAGAAGATCGTATAACATAAAAAAATATCACCAAGGCTTAGCACTATAATGAGCCAGTAGAATACGTACATATTTAGTATCGACAAAACAAATTATTTGTGAAAAAATGACTCATACTCCAAACAGATGGCACGGCTAGAATCAAAAAACCTATAATCGTCGTTAAGAATATAATAACCAAATACTTCATTTCTTTTGGAATATCTAATAATTGAGTTTTGGATCATGAAACAACTTTCAAATCAGTCCGATTTCCAAAATGTCTGAGTAGATTAAAAATCAAATATCAAAATAGGATATTTATGTTCTTCGAAACGAGTAGGCTCATTTGATTCCGAAGCTTAATATAACCGTAACCAATAAAATTCCCAAATACCGGGGAAAAAAATAAACGAAACATAATTTTTTGATTCCCTTATAAATATTAACAAAAATTTGGAAAATTCATAAAATGGAATGTTTAAAGAAATAACCAATAAGGAAGAACTTCCTGATATAAAAATCAATTAATATTTGCTAAACCTAATTAAGGAACCAAAACCCAACCCAGGCAAATTGAAACTAACGCAAAAGAAATAACATTTAAAAATTTTAAAATAAATAGAGATATAGAAAAGAATAAAAATAAAATCAAAGGGCTTAAAAAACTATTAATCCATTTTTACTCTTGCCTTTTATCCTGGATGAACAAAATCGGAACATTTATAATCCTCACAAATTTCCGTAATGATATTTTTGTCGTATGGCTTTTCGATATGTGATTTATTATATATTTTTGAAATTTGAAAACTTCTTATATCAGTAACATGCTGGGCTGGTCCTTTAAGAAAATATGCTAAATATTGTTTTGTTTACTACGTGGCTAAGCAATGTTTGTATGTCATTGTTTTCTAGCTACTCAAGACCAAGTTCTTCCTTTGCTATCTAATCATTCAGAGATTCTTTGCTTAAAATGTATGGCTCTTCTGAAATTTAGACAAACAAAGAAGTAAGCTTATAATTCGGATTTGCTAGCTTTGAATAGAGCCAACGAAAGCGATGTGGAAAAATGTAACATAAAAAAGAAATTACAAAAAAGAAACAAAATGTAGTGTTTTCTGTAAAAAATATCATCACGCTTTAGGAAGAGAACTTACAAAAGTTAGGAAAGCCTTCCTTATCACCAATTTAAACACAGAAAAGGGTAATTGCAAAAATAAAATATAATCCTGTTATTTAAGTGATTATATTTTTATAATCAAAATATTACTATATGCCTTCTAATCGATTTCTTCTAATCGCCTAAATGTCATATATTTATACTAAATGTTGACAACATTCTATCGTCCCACCATCTGGAACATCAATGGGTAAACTGTTTCTTACTTATGATGGTAGTACTATGTATATTTATAAAATTTAGTCTACATTCCCAAGATTTTTGCCAGACAAAACTTAACTTTGTTTTAATCATATTCACAGTCTATTAGAACTTTTTTTATTAGTATAGCTCCGCAAAATTTGTAATTGGTCAATTATACAGAAAAGTTGTAAAGTTATTCGTTTAATTATTAACATTATCATGTTGCAGTCAAAAAAGTTTTGTGAAGTGGTCATGTAAGGTAATGCAATGATAATTCAAATAACGACTTACAAAATTATCTTTGTCTTAATTCTTGAGCCAAAATCAATAATTGATCCCAAAGCAAAATATTTGTTTTTTATATTTTTTGTCAACATTCAGAACTTTTAATACTATATATTCCGCTTATTTATGTTCCAGAGGTGGCGCTCATAAAATCTCTAAACTTTTTTCGCACGAAATTAATGTATCAACTCATGATTTTTTTGCGGAATTTTGAAAGATTAGATTTTGAAAATAAAAATTATTTGTTTTATAATAGACGCCGAGCCATTTCCATTCGTAAAGTTTTCTTACTGTGTTTTATTGTGTATAATTACATATTGTATATTCTTAAAAATCACAATTATTAGTTTAATTTAGTTAATAACAGATGGCGTAGCGTCTACAATAAAAAATATTGAGGTTAATTTTACTATACAATACCCAGGACGACCAAATTTACGAACGACAGATATATAAATCGAGAATGGTCATAAATGTCATTTCTTTTTTGTTGATGTTGCACAATTTTCGCTTAAAATCGAGATTTCATAAAACTGATTTTTTTTTCAAAAATATAAAATATCTGAGTAAATAAAATTTAGATCAATAAATCAATTTTTGTCACCAATAAAAATAGACATAAAATTAGTGTTTCCATAGTTATATGTGAGCAATTGTGTGTAAAAATTTTCGTTAGACTTATATGTCAAAAAAATAATAATTCTCCTCAAAAGCGAGAAAGTTAAGATACTCATCTTATTCTTATTATCTTTGGTATTACCATAGAAAAAGAACATAAGAATGATAATTTTCGTATGTTAATAAGGCATTCGAAACAAAAACAAATTATAATCTTTGTTATTAAGTATAGTATGGCTATTTGTATTTATTTATCTATCCTTGTTACACATTATTTTACTTTGGCCAACCAGCGACTCAGTAACAACTTTAAGTAAGAATACGATAGATACGATAGACGAATACGAATGTAAGTGTGAAAATAGTTATAGAAAAAAAATATAAAAAAATATTATAATTTAACTGAAAATTAAAATCTCTAATGCAAAATAGTGTACAAAAGGAGGCGCTTTCGATTGACATGAATCGACTGAATTGAAATTCAGTTATCCTTTAAATAATTGAGTTACTATTGAGCTACTAAAGTTATAATTGCGTGTTCGAATGGTATCTTCACTTCAAATAAATTTCCAAAACACAAATATTAAAATCATTAGATATTGCTATAAAATACAAAAAATGTACATTATATAGAAAATTTTAATAATACAATATCATATATATATATATATATATATATATATATATATATATATATATATATATATATATATATATATATATATATATATATATATATATATATTGTTGGTCTATATAATGAATCAAACCAAAAAAAAATTTAAAAAAAAAATAAAAATAATAACCTATGTGAATAAGCTAGACGAGCAAAATACATATACAGATAATTCAGTAGCTGATTTTTTTAACTGAATTAAATAGTCTAAATCGAACAGTACATTCACTTCAGATAATTCAGTTAATTTTGTTTGTTCATGCCAATCGAAAGCGCCTAAAGATAGATACATAATTAAAAACATATTGTTGTTTCGCTTTGTACAGACATGCAATAACCAGTACAAATTTTTTTATTTTTTTTTTGTTTCAAATGCCATATTAACACGTTCGCCACTCAACCATTTTTTTGATATTCAGAAAAAACTTCCATACAAGCAATAACAAGTCACTTATATGTGACGTAAGTTTTTTGGGCAACGATCCGTCACATATATGTGACATGAGTCTTTGAATGTCCATACGTCACGTATATGTCACATGAGTCTTCAGTATGTACAATGTATGCGACACATTTGTGTGACTTATGAGTCTACGAATGGTGTTTCGTCATGTTTATGAAATCTAAGGATCTAGTTTGTATAGTATATGCGACACATATAAGTGATATGTCTTTGGAATACTGCATTGGAATTATAAATTATGATTGAAGTCATACATTTTATGGTTTTATTATATTTTATTCGGAACATAAAAAGCGTAATTCGATTGACTATCACAAATTTCATAAATCATAAAAAATAAAAAAGTAAAACGTTTGAAAATTTATTCTGTGTGCCAAATACCAAAACACGGATATGCACACAATCCAATCTCCTCGCCTTCATTGGATTTACACACACAGCAAACGTATTTGGTCGCTGTCCTTTTACCGGTTTTGCTACATTAGCGACATCTCTTGCGACTCTTTACCACGCTTGAGAAATGTCCAATTGTTGGATTATTTCTCACTATTGGATGTCCTATAATTGAAGTAAGTAGAATTAGATTGCTGGGCTGAAGGTTGTCCTAAATAAATCTTGATAATTTTTTCTCGGAACTCCAATAAAGACAATTTTCGGTCTACATTTATTTTGTTGTAAATCCAACACGCATTCCAAACACAAATATCCAGCAAGTGGAAAAAAACTTTCATGTACCAGCGGATCGAACGTCTCGGACAAGCGAAGTATGACGATCATTTCGTCAGCCCGGTCGATGCCTGACACAGGCTTGGTGACTTCTATATTTCGTTTTGTATTCAAATTCACAACTTCGGCGTTGTGGTTTGAAGAGATCATTAGCACGTAGCGCTTGTCTTTCCACTGCCAGGTCGATACTGCAATAATAGTTGCCCATATAGAGTGTATGACCCTTTCCTAAATACTCCTTCATTAGTTCTTTCACTACACCATATGAATGACCGTGTTCATTTGATACCGTCCCTTTTCCGGTATAAATAAAAATATTTATTAAAAACCCATCTGGCGTACATAGCTCGTAAAATTTTTTATCATACTTGTGCCTTTTGTTTGGAATATACTGTCGAAAGGAAAGTCTTCTCCGCCACAAAAGTAGAGCTTCATCCAAAGACAAATTTTGTGATGGTCAATAAATTTTTTTTATATTATTCAAAATGTCGTTTACAACGTTCTGAATCTTGTAAGTCGAGTTGAACGGTCATCATTTGTTTCGTCATAAAAACACATACTTCTTAACACATTTTCAAATCGTATTCGACCCATTGTTTGATTGATTGATTTGATTTTGATTGATTTTGAATGTACTGCCAAGCATTGATTGATTGATTTTGAATGTACTGCTAAGCATTAAGCAGGATATCCCGGAAAGCGCCGGCCCACAGTACACCCGTTTTTACATATACTTGGAAGGATATGGAAGGATACTAGTTAAATTATTGAGATCGACCCGGTTACAGACACCTTGGCGGCCAATAGTTAGTAAATTTTTGTGGGTTAGGGAAAGGAAAAGTATGTTAGTTATGACTTAATTGGTCCGATTTCCCGGTATCCAATATTCAAACTACTGTTAGTGTAAGACAATCACATTTTTGTTGTACTGCTCTGCATTCTGCCATCTCTTATCAGCATCTCCAATGTGCCACCACTCATCTGTAATCTGCAAAGGTTTCCTGAAAACAAAATCTATTAATGAACTAATTGCTCTTAGCCATAGACTGTAAGAAATAGAATTAATTTCAATCTGAAATTGTAATTTAATTAATTATAATATTATAAAATTATAATTCTGCAATCCATATGCTGTAATAAATTTGATTAGTTTCCCTTGAAATTCGTTCCGTTGTTCTCTAAAAGAGACCACCCAAATATTACGAACAGACAAAACCAATCTGCACTCCAACAAAACTAAAAGATCCTAAGAATTACAAATACTTAAAAACAAATAAATTTAGAGTTATTAGTTAATATAGAAATATTTTATCTATTTAATATATTTTATTTATTTGTATATAGATTATAAAATATTTGCAAACTACATTTTCCTAATTTATTTGTTGGACTGCCCAAAAATTCAACAAATCGAATTTTATTAAAATAATTAAACAACTGAAATTGATCAAATCCACCGTTTTTTAGCAATTACCAAATCGTATTCGACCCATTGTTTGAACAAAAATATTTTGGACATACAGCTCGCTTTTGCTCCAATAATTTTGTAATGTGGGTTTTTATTTAGCGGCATAAGAAGAGAGCAAGCACTTGAGCAAGCACTTGTTTAATCTCGAGAGATGTTGTGTCTTTCCACCGGTTAAAATTAGATTTTGCTCGGAGTGGTTTATGAGCATAAATAAATTTAGCACGTGCGTTAGTCCACGATACTAATTTTGCCACTAAATCGTCGTCAAACATTTGTGAAAAATACAGAATGGGTTCTGCATTGGATGTCAGACCAATAAATATTTCTTCAGCACCCGTAAATACAATATCATTATTTTCAAGCTCAACATCAATCCATATTTCATCATCGTTTACTGCAATGTTTGCAATATCTTGCAAATCTAATACTTCTGAAAATTCAGATGACCCACTTTTGGTATCATAGATGCGAACACTGCTTCCAGAGTCTTCAAAATCCAACTCACTGCCGCTAGAATCTAAATTGGATTCAAAACTTGGATTGACAGAGGTTTTACGCTTACTCTCATCCTCCATTATGCAGACTGACCTTTATATATATATTGGGGGAAATGTTGTTAAAAAGTTACAAAAAATTTTCCGATTCTTACCTGCAATACAATAATAAAATCAAAAATTTTTAATTACTTTGAACTCTAAAAAAACTAAACCTAAAACTGGAACGGAACTAAATCACAAGTAAAATGCATTCGAAAACACAAGTTCATACGTGTGCACCATACAAAAAACTACTATCGACTAAGAGAAACACGAAAAATGTATCGTTTTACTTTTATTAAAATCATTTCGGGGAGTCCCATAAAAATCAAAATATCGCAATAACGAAAAGTCGTACCCACAAACCGCTCGACACGAATGCGTATCGTATACTACTGTAAAGCAAAACCTTTTAACACAAACCACTACAAAGTTATAGCAATATAAAGTTGTAGCATTTTGCGTCACATATATGTGACGTTGAGTGGCGAACGTGTTAACATATGAAATTTATCATTCTTATATTCTTATTTTATGGTATTATTTCTATACCTTCTTTAAACTATTTTTTATTTAACATTTAATTTAAAATATTTAAAGAGTCTTATAAATATGTAAATAGTTAAAATTTAAACTTTTATAGTTACACAGAAAGCAAATATGTTACCAAACTATTTACAACAACAATTGAAAATAATTGTTTTAAATTGATTTGCTCATTAGATATATTGGTGCTGACATATGAAGACTCTATGTACATAGCAATAAAATTTACTATTTTTAGTAGAAAATTACAATAAAACCATCATAATAAAAATGTTATTAACATTAACATTATTATTATTTTATGGCGGTTATATTCAGTCTAATTTTAATATCTGTTTTGTTTTTGTATTTTTTTTTATTCATTTAATTTTATGTTGTATATTTAATGTGTTAATATTAATTTTCATTTTAATTTACAAATTATTATTTTAATTATTATTGCTGTACTTTTGTAATTAATATTATAATTTTTGTTCATTTGTAATTTTATTTGATTTAAATAAATATGTTGATTTAAACGGCGTATATAGTCAATTTATAGAGGATTTTAAGTACATATATTTTAATTTTTTTTTGTAATATTTATTTTTTTTTGCCATAATTATTTATTATATTAATTTTAAAACCACATACAGTAATATTTCAATGGAATTGGGAACGAGGTTAAAAACGCATGAACGGTAAAAATTAATATTTCTGGAGGGAGTTAAGTATTCTAACGGAATAGTGCAAACAGTTCAGATTTGGAAATTTAAATTCATGATAGAGTTGCTGCAAATGCCTAATATTATAATTTTTAAAAACACTTAATACCATGTGATGACATAAGGATTGATGAGCTCCTTTTTACTTAATGATATATATATATATATATATATATATATATATATATATATATATATATATATATATATATATATATATATATTTTGCTTTATTTAAGTTTTTTATTTTTTTACAATTTATTTAGAGCTTTCCTAAAGCATAAATATGCTGTGGCGGAAAGCTATATAATTCAGAGGTATACAATATAATACAAATTTTATAATTCAATTTACAAGATACAAGCTGGGTCGATCATTGATCGTTGAAGAGATCGGACGTGCTTTGTTCGTTCTCTTCATTTTATAATTTATGATTTATTTTAATTTAATTTTATATTCAGTGTGTGATGTTTCACAAAAAATAATTAATTATTTTAATTAAATTTATTCTAGTTTGCAAGTTTTTAAGTTTTTATTTAGAAGTGTAAAAGGAAACTACTTAGTGAAAATCGTTATTAAACTATTATGATAGAAGTGCGTGTGTGTATTATGTAATGGATTACATAAAAATTGTAAATGGAACTCTGTCGCTTTTCCCAGAGTACAGGTAGTATTTGCACTATAGTAATATTCCATTTCTTAGCAGTTAAGATTTTATTAAATCAAAAAGCCATCATTTTAGATGCCTATACAAATTATTTATTTTATTCAGTGTATAGTTTTTGTTGCCTTCTTGTTGTCTTTTTTGATCGATTTTTTAACGGGAAGAAACGAACAAAATTTACCATGGTGTATACATGTGTTATTATATACATACTCTCTATATAGTATGTGTTACATACTATATAGAGGGAATAACAATTATTAGTATATACTTTATAACCTATACATCGCGAGTCGAGTCCAACTCAACCACGGTTGAAATAAAGAGAAACCAATAGTGTTCTGCTGATTTTTAAATCTTTTCACCATGCCTGTACAACCAATGTATGTCTACTGTGTATACCAAATTCCAATAACATTTCGCCGTGTTTATTGGTAAATTATCATATTAAGGTTGAAATGTAAGAAATAGTTTGGACTTGATATCGTTTCAACTCTATTTATGTGTATAATATGCATACACAAATTGACGATGATCTGACTTTGGTACAATCGGACTTGATACATAATATTTTCATTACAAAGGATTTGTAATGAAAATATTTTTTTTTTATAAATTTCTTTATTTGTTTTCTTGTTGGTTGTTCCCCTCCATCATATGATTTATGGTAGGTTTATGTACATGGAGAATATGTGAATGTTGGTTTATATATTATTAGAAATGTAACTAGTTTTGCGTTTGTATATGACTCAATACCAGATTCATTTCATTTTTACCTTACCTTAGCTAAAATAATGGCAGTGTATGTGTACTGGGTAGTTGGTTGTGCAATTTGCAATTGATACCATTTATTTTTTCATTTTATTTTTTCTCATGATCATTAATGATCAAATTAATCAAGTGTGTTTACATTTGGTCTTTTGATATCGGATTCATTCTTCATTTTTTTCACCTTTACCTATAAAACTGGTTTCGACGAAACCGGTTTTGTAGGTGAAGGGGAAGGAGTGAGGGGTGGGTCCGGTATCTGAGACCAAGTGTAAATTGGGTGAATAGGTATAAATATGTATATATATTTTTTTTAATACTCTCACATTAATAAATTGGATCATAGTTTTCATTACTTCACAACGGTTTGTTGTGGTTTTTTGAGAACGATCGCGGGGTGCTGTTTCCGATTTTTCACTGATTCTGTTTCGGTGTGGTATAGGTCGACAGTCGTGTCAGTGAGGTCTTGTAGGAATGATAGAGTGATATTGATGCAAGTCTTCCCAGAGCTCGTTGGGGACTTTTAGCGTCCGGCTCAATTGACATTTGGGGGAGAGGTTGGCTATAGATTTGGGGGATTGTTGTCAGGAGTGGGATGTTGGGTTTATCGGTGTGGTTTGACCGATTGGAGTTGGTTGCGGTTTCTGGTGCTGTTGGGTAAGGTCGGCGACGGGACAGTGAGGGACTCCGTCTCGGATCTTGGGAGTGTGTTGTAGACGGCTGTGAAGGTGGCTTTTAGTTTAATGGATCTGGAGCGGCAGCCATGTTTCTGGGGTAGCCTAGTGAAGTGGGTGATGGTGGTTTGGGATTTTGTTGTGTGGTTGGCATTCTTGTTTTTGGTGGTGGTCGTGTCTGTGAGTGTCGTTTCGGAATGACGTGGGATTCTGGTCTAAGACAGGATGTATTTCGGAGAGCATGGTTGCTAGGCTAGAGTAGGGCTTTAGGATTCCTCTTTTAGGAAATGGTGGTTGGTTTTAATGTGAACCGTCAGGGAGTCGTGGTGGTGAAGTGTGGGGCGTTGAGCAGTTCATGGCCACCTTCTGGTGTGATGACCTTGATGACCGGAATTCCAGGAATTGTGACTTGGATCCGGTGGAGATGGTTCATGGTAGTGAACTTGCTAGTTTTCTCAATTGCTGCATGTAGCTTTTCAGGGGACACTCCCGAGTTGCTGTGGCCGATTTTTTCAATTATTATGTTTCGGTGTGGTGTGGGCCGACAGTAGCATATGTGTGGTTTGGTTTACTTGTAGGAGTGATAGAGTAAGGTTGGCCAGATTGTTTTCCCAGATCTTGTTGATGACGGTCAATGTTTGAACACCAGCTTAATTGGCAATTTTGGTCTGGTAGTGGTTGGTGATGGCAGAGCTCGTACACACTTTTATCTGCTAAAAATGACGGTTGTTTTCGAAAAGGGCGTTCTGGTGTTCTGGTGCTCGCTTCTGGTCTTTTCTTATTGAAGTTGGCCCCAGATTGACTTTGGTCAATTTTTTACTTTGGTTTGCTTGTCGTTTTACTTTGCCTTTTTTAAGTATTCTTAAATCTGTAATTTGGGTTTGTTGTGGAGTTGTTGGGAAGTTTAGTTTCTATCGGTGGTGAATATGGGATTAATTGTGAATGTGTGTTATACTATTGCTGATTATAGTACTCATAATGCCACTGTCATATTGTTTAACTATTTATAAATAAGTTTACTAATATATTGTTATAATTCTATATTCTATATTTTTTCTTGTATTCTTACATTTTTGTACTAATCCAATTTATTACAGCCTATGGCTTGCAGGAATTATATTATTGTATAATGATGTTACAATATTAAAAACTAATTAATTTATAATTCCAGATAAAAATTAATTTAATTTATTACAACCTAGAGTAATTAGTTCATTAATAGATTTGATTTTCAAGGAACCATTGCAGATTACAGATGAATGGCGGCATACTGGAGTTGCTGATAAGAGATGGCAAAATGCAGAGCAGTACAACAAAAAAGTGATTGTCTTACACTAATAGTAGTTTGAATATTGGCTACTAGGAAATCGGACCAATTATGTCATAACTAACATACTTTTCCTTTCCCTAACCCACAAAAATTTACTAACTATTGGCCGCCAAGGTGTCTGTAACCGGGCCGATCTCAATAATTTCACTAGTATCCTTCCATATCCTTCCAAGTATATGTAAAAACGGGTGTACTGTGGGCCCGGCGCTTTCCGGGATATCCTGCTTAATGCTTGGCAGTACATTCAAAATCAATCAATCAATCAATCAATCAATTTACAAGATACAAGCTATTATCAATATAAATACAAAATAAAAATGAAATAGAAAATTAGAAAAACAAATACAGAAAAACAAATATACACATATATACACATACCAACATCAGAGTACAGAAAATTAATCTAGGTATCAGCGCTGCAGTCAAACCAATCATCATACAAAAATTCAAGAATCTTTTAAATTGTTTTATTCTTGCAGATTTAATTGATGTTGGCAAATTATTATATAATGTCAACCGGAACTTAAATATGTTGGTAGATTCAATATGAGTTCTAGGGGTTATTATGAAAAAGTGGGATTTTCTTCGAGTGTAGTGTTCATGTATATTACTCACTTGTTGTAACTCAATATTACACTTAATATGACCTAATTTAATTTTATGGATAAATAGGAATGACTCGTATGAGCGTAATACATCGAGTGATAAAATGTTTGAGGAATAAATTTGTTTGGTTCTGGTTAACGGTTTCAACATTTTGATGATCTTTACTATTTTGTTATGACATCTAGCTAACTCCCCAGGTATGTTCTCAGCGGCAGATGACCATATCACTATTATGCAGCTTAAGTGGCACTGTATGTTCGAAAAATAAAGCATAAGATATATTGTCTTATGCGTTTCAATGCAAAATTGAAAGAGGACAGCTTACATTTTATCATATGGATATGGGCTTTCTAAGTTATCAATCAAAAGGCCTAAATACATAACTTCTGTTACTTGAGGAATTTTTATATAGTTGACGGAAAAGTATTTTGGTAGTTCTGTTTGAGTCTGCTTGGTTTTAAATATAAGATAATTTGTCTTAGAAAGGTTTATTGTAAGGTAGTTCGCCGTCATCCAATTCATAATTTTCAACAAATCATTTTCCATCATAACATGTAGGTCCATCAAATTTTTAGTTGTTTATATAATGATGGCATCATCTGCATAAAGCTGTAATTTACCATTCAAATTTAAATTGGTATGATTCTCTCTATCTTTAAGATGTTCGGAAAATCCCCAGATTTAATAGAGGAATTGATGATATTCGCTAAAATTGGTATTAAAATAGTTTTGAATAGCAAGATAAATTTTACCGATATATTATCAAACCCTGTAGCACCATTTTTGTTAATTATGTTTAAAATTTCAATAATTTCGGCTTCTGTAGTAGGATGAATGTTAAAATTGGGAGAAGTTCTTGTTGCAAGCTGTAAGTACGAGGTAAAATGTGGAATAATGGCGGTTACGTTTTGTTGAATTGGTTGTAGATTAGTTGAAACATAGGTAAAGAATTCATTAAATATATATATATATATATATATATATATATATATATATATATATATATATATATATATATATATATATATATATATATATATATATATACATACGGGGTGCAGTTATGCAACCCAAGCACAATTAAATCAATATAATTTAAATAATTATATTACCTTTTCTAACTGTAACAATAACTATAGAGCCGGTGGCGTTATTTCACATGTTCGTAATGCCATAAGGTGTTGTAGCAAAATAATAGGTATGAGTAGTGCGGATTATTTACAAGTGGATATTTTCATCAAACACGAAAAATATGTAATTTTGTGTATCTATCATTTTCATTCTAGCACCTTTTAAATGTTTTTTAATGAGCTGCAGACATTACTAACACGCATTTGTTGTATAAATTTATTTTAGGTGATATTAATATTGATATCCTAATAAATTCGGGTGGAGTAGATGAATATTTACTGCTGTTGTCTTCATTTGTATTTGAATCTTTTGTAAACAGCCCGACACGTACTATTGACACTTCTAAAACATGTATTGATCATGTATTTGGCAAATTTCAGCATAATTATAACAAAGCCCCTATTAATATTTCCATAGTTGATGTCAGACTTTTCGATTTTTTAATGAGTTTTTTGCTGATACTAAATGCGCATAAGTTTAGTTAAGCTTAAGCCATGGATGACAGACAATTTGTTTTCGATGATAAAAAATCGAAATTTCTTGCTTACAAAAATAAAGAAGCATCGTAGCAATCAATCACTTGCAAAATATGTGAAAACATATTGTGATAAGTTTAATATGAAAATTGAGCAAGCTTAAATTTCGTATTACAAAGGTAAAATTAATAAATGCATTGGGAATACCAAACATCAATAGAAATTCATAAATAAAATACTAGGACGTAATGATACGCATAAAAATGTGTAATTTCTAAATGGATTCAATAGGGATTTCGAGATAAAATTTGATCAGAGGATGCTTTATTATGTTTCCTTAGGCCAGTTTATTTGGTATTAAATCAAGACAAAGTAGTTACCAGTAATTTTTTGTATATAACCAAAGCCTTTGACACTGTTGATCATTCAACCCTGTTAATTAAGTTATGATACTCTGGCTTCCGTGGAGTTACCTTTAATTGGTTTTAACCTTATTTATCAAACCGAGTTTAAACCATAGTAGGAGTGCACGAAGTGCACAGCCTCAGCCTAAAATTAGCACTCCAGTAATTTATCATATCATTTAAACTGTGATGCATTGACGTGTCAATTGAAAAATGAAGTATGAACAACCAAGTATGCACACTATCGTTAAAAAATGCACCAATATTTATTTGCTTCACTCGAGTGCTATCTAGAAGAAAAATTACGATTGACAATCGGTCAAAATCACTCTGAAATTGATATAAACCACGATGATATAGCCTGTATTTGGGTGGAAGAAAATTATAACAAGGAGTTGAGCGTTGAGGTTAACTGGTGCAGAATATGCAACGTTTACCTTTTTAATTTAGTCATTATATAAATACACATAGTACTTACTACCCATCATAAGAAAAAAAACAGTTTACCCATTGGTGTTCCAGATGTCGTGTCGATAGAATGTCGTCAACATTTAGTATTAATATATAACATTTAGGCGATTATACATATAAACATATTTTGATTATTTTAAAACGATACCAGTAGCGACATCTAGCACGTCAATGGGCTAACATACCATGGTAGTGCTATGTGTATTTATATTATGATTTAGTTGAAATTTACTCATTGATTCAACAGAAACATCGGTCGAAATTTATTTCCAATGAACATTCTAATTCAATTTTATGAACAAATGACACAATTAACAAATTATACTTACGCCTTAAAAAATTGTACTGCAAACTTTAAGCAAGCCACATCCAAAGAGATAATGAGTCTTTTTTTATTTTGAAACAATGTTAAGGATTAGTCCTGCAAGTTATGTCCAACCATCAACAGCGTTTGTAAAAAAGCAACAAACTGCCAGTAGAGAGTTTCTTGTCAATTGACGAACAAATCAAACCTTTCAAAAAAAAATCCTCATAAACCTATATTTAAAAGGATACAGCAGTTCGATTTACGCATTCAAAGCGTAAACATCTAATTCAGCAAAAAAAAACAGTATTAAAAAAAATTGGAAAAATTAGATTTTATTATAAAGACTACCGATTCAAGTAAAATTATAAACTATATATAGATATGGTTAGTGATAGTGTCAAGTAGTGCATTCATAAGTTAGATTTATCTTAACAAGTGCAAATTACCGATGAAGAATGCCCCTTCAAAACTGAAGAAACTAGACATTTGTGTGCTGATTGCGGAGGAACCACATAGCCAACTCGATGATTTGTCCAAAACGCTTAGAATTTCAAAAAATTTGGGAACAAATCAACATGCGTAATAAACCAAAATCTTTGGAATCTGTAAATTGGAGGGAAGCAACATTTCCCAGCTTAATTTCTAAAGATCATTAATTCAACTAACTAGCTAACATAGAAATCCCAACTTCGCCAATCAATTTGGCAGATTTATTTAAAACAAATATACATCCCGTAGATCAAAATTCGGAAAGGCCAAATAGTAGTAAATTGTACTCTTCCAGTGCATTACTCCTGATTTTGAATCTTGTCATGAATGGAGATGCTGCGAAACAGGTTCAGGTCATTCTGGCAACAGCTTTAAATATGTCTGCAAATATATAGATTTGGATATCTGTACCTGGAACGCTCACAGCGTAAAGAACAAGAAACATGAGGTAATTCATTTTATTGATAAATATAATGTTGACACTGTGCTTATTTCAGAAACATACTTTTAACCGGACCCAACTTTTCATATTCCACATTACGGTATCTATAGAACTGATCGTGCAAATCAACGTCTGGTGGACGTGTAGCTATCATTTTCCAAAATTCCATCCCGCACACTGTGCTTCCCAATTTACTTCTTCAAAGTATTGAAAATGTTGCTATTCGGTTGGAACTACCAAATTTTTACTTGAAAATAACCTCATGTTACGTATCCAAATCAAACCATTGCAATTTTAGATTAGTGGGGATTTTAATTGCCGTCATTCATTTTGAAACTGTAGTAAGTCTAATAAAGGTGGACGAACCTTATTTGACTTGCTTAATAGCCGTGCGAATGTTGTCTTACACTGTTCGGATATGCCTACCTATATCAATTTAATACTAGAACCAATAGTAATCTAGATTTCTTTTTAGCAAGTAACGAAGTTCCTGTAAGCTACATTAGATCCAAATTTGAGCTTAATTTGGATCACTTTCAAGTTTTGTGTTCCATCCGCTTACAAACCTGCCACATTAATCTTATTTAACAACTTATTTAACAAATTTATTGATAGCAGACTAAAACTATACGGAAACGACCAAATCATTACCAATACTAGCCAAATTCACTTGAGGACAGAAAAGCTTTCAAATATTATTAAGGAAGTAGCAGAAATTTCTGTACCTACTATCGTTGCGTCAAGTAGATATAAGTTAATTTTATCTGACGGAATCCTTAAGTTTATCATGCTGTGTAATGTGCGCCGCAGACAATGGATAAGAAGTCGTGATCCTTATCTAAAAAATACTGTGGATTTACTAAAAACTGTAATCAAGCAGAAAATCTATGATACTGTTAACGCTAAATGGCAGGATAAGTTAAAAGCTTTAGAAAAAGGATCTAAACCATATTGGCATACGGTGAGATTATAAAAAAATATTTTTGCATATCAATTAAACTATCCTGATGGTTGTAGTAAAATTATAGAATCAATTTAAAATGTGAAGCTCTTGCTCAAAATTTTCATAAAATTTTTGGGACTTCGGTCAAAATTCCAGAATCAGAAGAGATTATGAATAGTATGGAACTTATACATATCTATGCTACAACTAATGCTTCGTTGTGCAATGTATCAATAGAAGAGGTAAAAGGCTTTATAAATAACAGCCAGCCCATTAAAGCACCCGGCCAAGATTTCATCTTCAATGTTTTCCTTAAACATCTTTCGGAGTTTGAACGTAAATTTCTAACAAATTTGTTTTTGCACTGCATCAAACTGTCTTATTTTTGCAAAGGTAGTTGCAATTTTGAAGCAAGGAAGTAACCCTTGTGAAGTAAACAGCTATCGACCAATAAGCTTGCTTAGTGCGGTCAGTAAAGTATTTGAATGTATCATCAAAAATAGACTCAATGACTTTATTGAAGAAAATATTTTGTTAATACCGCAACAATTTGGGTTTCGGTACCAACATTCTACTATCAACCATGTCGATCGCATAACACAACATGTTAAAATCCAAAGGAACTAAAAAAAGTCTACCGAAAATATTTTGTTCAGATCCAAAACGCCAATTTCAGTCTAATGAATATCAGCTCGAGAGTTCCTCAAAGGTCTGTTATATAAGCCTTATATTATTCTGTATTTTTCGAAATGACATTCCCACTAAAGATGAATGTGAAATTGCTGATGATACATCAATTTATATCTCTGACATTATGTATTAACCTTAATAAAAATAAAACACTTTAGTGCAATATTCACACTTGTAGTTATTTATTTTACGTAAATATATAACTGTAAGCCCGCATCAATACATCCTATAGCCTCAAGTACTTATTTTTCATTATTGGTCCAATATTGGTCCATTTTTTAAGATTAAAAATTATTATTTTCCTGATACCTACAGATAAAAAAGGTTTCATAACTTGGGCCTACCATCAATGAGTTTCAATAAACTACATAAAATATTTAATTTATGTTTTATCGAAAAAGCAAGTTTTGAACATTTTTATTGCTTACTATTAAATAAAACCTGTACTATAACCGCGATTATGTATATGGTGGACAAAAAATGTATTCACCAATTCTTCAAACACATAAAACTTTTACTATACTATATATATACACTTTCGTTGAACATAATATCAACATAAATCGAATAAACTATGTAATTTAATCAAAATTAACGGGTGTGAAGTTTTCGACAAATAACAAAATCTGTATGTGTATTGGTAATTTATTTTACAGTAGGCCAAAAATTTGTTATTTAATATTAATTTCTTTGTTAATTTACCAACTCTAACTATCATTATATATATTATATATATATTATATATTATTATATATTATAATATATAATAATTAAAATATATAATAATAATATATTATAATATATATTCGTAAACTCAATAAATGTTCGAAACTTATAATTCCTAAATACAAGTAAAACAAAATCTCTTCTAAAATCAAAAACAATAATAATTCGTAATACTATCCGACCACTAAAAGTTCTTAAAAATATTTAAATACGTCAAATTTAGTGGTTTAGTGGCCAAAGATTGGCCAACTCCCAGAAATTTCCAATAGGCTTGACATATACGCAAAGTTAGCTAAGACTATGAAGACGTGTAGTAAAATAATAGTCAATAGTTATTACGATGGGGTTGAACCTTTTTTTATTGACTGTGAACAATTGAATATTTCATAAAAATTGGAATTTATTGTTTTAGTTTATTAGAGGCCAGCTCACAGAGTTTTCACCGGGATTTCGCTTATGTGAGTAACATATTAAGGGACGTTCTTTTAAATAAAATTAGCCTCATTCTGATATGATGGATTATAGACCTTGTTATTTAGGTCGATATATGGTCATTTTTGTTTTTTTTATATGAATTTAAGTGGTTCACTGTATAGAGGATTGGCCAGCTCACAGAGTTTTCACCGGGATTTCGCTTATGTGAGTAACATATTAAGGGACGTTCTTTTAAATAAAATTAACCTCATTCTGATATGATGGATTATAGACCTTGTTATTTAGGTCGATATATGGTCATTTTTGTTTTTTTTATATGAATTTAAGTGGTTCACTGTATAGAGGATTGGCCAGCTCACAGAGTTTTCACCGGGATTTCGCTTATGTGAGTAACATATTAAGGGACGTTCTTTTAAATAAAATTAGCCTCATTCTGATATGATGGATTATAGACCTGGTTATTTAGGTCGATATATGGTCATTTTTGTTTTTTTTATATGAATTTAAGTGGTTCACTGTATAGAGGATTGGCCAGCTCACAGAGTTTTCACCGGGATTTCGCTTATGTGAGTAACATATTAAGGGACGTTCTTTTAAATAAAATTAACCTCATTCTGATATGATGGATTATAGACCTTGTTATTTAGGTCGATATATGGTCATTTTTGTTTTTTTTATATGAATTTAAGTGGTTCACTGTATAGAGGATTGGCCAGCTCACAGAGTTTTCACCGGGATTTCGCTTATGTGAGTAACATATTAAGGGATGTTCTTTTAAATAAAATTAGCCTCATTCTGATATGATGGATTATAGACCTTGTTATTTAGGTTGATAAATGGTCATTTTTGATCTTTTTTATATGAATTTAAGTGGTTCACTGTATAGAGGATTGGCCAGCTCACAGAGTTTTCACCGGGATTTCGCTTATGTGAGTAACATATTAAGGGACGTTCTTTTAAATAAAATTAGCCTCATTCTGATATGATGGATTATAGACCTTGTTATTTAGGTCGATATATGGTCATTTTTGATCTTTTTTATATGAATTTAAGTGGTTCACTGTATAGAGGATTGGCCAGCTCACAGAGTTTTCACCGGGATTTCGCTTATGTGAGTAACATATTAAGGGACGTTCTTTTAAATAAAATTAGCCTCATTCTGATATGATGGATTATAGACCTTGTTATTTAGGTTGATAAATGGTCATTTTTGATCTTTTTTATATGAATTTAAGTGGTTCACTGTATAGAGGATTGGCCAGCTCACAGAGTTTTCACCGGGATTTCGCTTATGTGAGTAACATATTAAGGGACGTTCTTTTAAATAAAATTAGCCTCATTCTGATATGATGGATTATAGACCTTGTTATTTAGGTTGATAAATGGTCATTTTTGATCTTTTTTATATGAATTTAAGTGGTTCACTGTATAGAGGATTGGCCAGCTCACAGAGTTTTCACCGGGATTTCGCTTATGTGAGTAACATATTAAGGGACGTTCTTTTAAATAAAATTAGCCTCATTCTGATATGATGGATTATAGACCTTGTTATTTAGGTTGATAAATGGTCATTTATAAACTCCATATTGTTATTTAGGTTATAAATGGTCAGAATGAGGCTAATTTTATTTAAAAGAACGTCCCTTAATATGTTACTCACATAAGCGAAATCCCGGTGAAAACTCTGTGAGCTGGCCAATCCTCTATACAGTGAACCACTTAAATTCATATAAAAAAGATCAAAAATGACCATTTATCAACCTAAATAACAAGGTCTATAATCCATCATATCAGAATGAGGCTAATTTTATTTAAAAGAACGTCCCTTAATATGTTACTCACATAAGCGAAATCCCGGTGAAAACTCTGTGAGCTGGCCAATCCTCTATACAGTGAACCACTTAAATTCATATAAAAAAGATCAAAAATGACCATATATCGACCTAAATAACAAGGTCTATAATCCATCATATTAGAATGAAGCTAATTTTATTTGAACAAGATTAACAATAAAAAATTTTTATTAATAATTTTGTTTAAATGTTAAATTATTTTAATTTACTCTTCCTTATTTTACAACATTGCTTTTACCGACTGTTTTACTAATACATGTAAATTTTTTTGTTAATTTAACAAATTTCGTATACGTATACGTTTTGTTATTTTTTGTTATTTGTTGAAAACTTCACACCCGTCAAAATTATTGAATATATGGCCTAAAAATCACCATTGGCTATCGCATACCATATTTTTGTATGTGACGTGCGTGTACAAAGATAAAACGTCTTGCAATCATAATATTATATATTCTATACAATTTTACAGCGATATAAAAAAATTTATATTTATCATTTGTTTTGCAGACACACACATAACTTAAATTTTCTTGATGTCCAAGTCCAATCTAATGAAAGAACAAAAAAAAAATAAAAAATATTTTCAAAACGCAAATAAAAAAGCAGTAGTCCTTTTCTCTAAGTGTGTCCAGAATTTTATATTTATCACTTTTCTTAAATGTGGTGATAAATAAAAGTTTTGCTAAAAATGACACAAAAAACAATTTTTTTTTTATTCTTTTTTAAATAAAGATTTTTTATATGTTTATGTAACCATAAAAATTATTGCACTAAAATACTTGCGATCGTGATAACGTTTATAACCGAATGAGAGACCTAGCATAAAAATTGTCACATTTCTAAGTCATTTTTGACTAAAAAAAAATTATATATATATATATATATATATATTTCGTATACATAATCTGAACCAAACAATAAATATAAGAAACAAATAATAAATTTAATATACGAGGATTTTTTTCGTTTTTCCTATTTTCAAATCCCGATGGATAAGGAGAGCGCAAAAAGCAGTAAAAGGAAATCATAAAATAAATTCAAAATTAAATGTTGTTCTTTCTAGTTCTCTGAACACTTTCCAATGTACATAAATGTTATTTCATTTTTTTTTATTTTTGGTACATATTGAAGCGTAAAAAAACGAAAATGAGAGGAAATACCAAAGGATAGCTGAAAATTTTCCGCAGTCATGGTACAGACAATTACACCTATTCGAGATAATTAGTCAAAACCAATTCAACCCTTATTAAGAATATTATATACCTAATCCAATATGAAATTTTACATAATATCCCTTCAAAAAGGTGGAAAACTTTTTATCGTTTTTTTATGTAAAATTTTGCAGTTTAAAGGACTTGAAACATTTAAAATTATATATAAATAAATATATATATATATATATATATATATATATATATATATATATATATATATATATATATATATATATATATATATATATATATATATATAAATAATATAAATACTCGTGTTTCAAATTATTTGTACCTACTAAATTACACCTATACTGTTAATAACTTCTTGAAGGAATTGGTTTAGATTTTCTAGGATTTGTTTAGAAATATGATCCCAAATTAAAGCTGAACCAATCCCAAACGCCTACTTTGTCTCCTCTACTACTTTGGCGATTTTTATGCCATAAATATTTAATTTTTTTATTTTTTTTTTGAAAAACCATAGGTTCGACCTAAAGATTATTATTATTCATCTATCGATTATAAATTAGGCTGGCAAATAGTTTTTATACTAATATAGTGTTCTCTCACATTGTAATTTATCCCACTGAACAGACTTGATAGCGGTTTCAGAAAGTTTCTTTGCCCAAATTTAATATTCAATCAGTTTTGACAACCTGTCGTCAAACCTGTCTGTGTGTGTGTAGAGGCTTTAATTTCCGAATTAGACATACTAGCTCTTGAAATAGCTCTTGAAATAGCCAGCGCTAACCGCATCTCGAACTTTTAGTGATATTTCCTTAGTAGATATATTTCCTTACTAGATAAAATTTGGAAGATCCGTCAACCAAAATATGAAGTTCTGGTGTCCGGTTGATATACTCCAAATAGCAAGGTTTGAGATGATCTAGTATACGGTCCAGTATTAGGTGGTTACAATAATCAGCGTTATACTGCATCAGTCCGTAAGAAAACATGCGTGCAAGTTTGAAGAAAATCTTTACTAATACAAACTTGGTCGCTATATCATAACGAGGGGTACAGGACGAATCTAGTCAAAGTGTCGTTTGAAATTCGTTACAAAGTCAGACAGTAAAATTTGATCGATCGTAGTAAAGAAAAAGGTTTCCAGAACTCGAGTTGTCCATCCGAAAACAAATTCGGCGTGCATAGCTTTCAATTTGTCACTGAAAGTTGTTCGTAGTCCAAGTAGAGGAGAACGCTGCTCCAATCCGTTTGGTCGTAAAATTGTGTTTCGGATTGCATGTTTTGCTCTTTGACAATAGACTCTGGCACACCAAAGCAAACAATCCAACGTGAGGATGCAGCGCAAGAGATGGCAGTTATAGTTATATCAGGATCTGGAACAGCTTCAGGCTAGAGAAATTTATCTATCAATAAATGTTACACAATACTGCTGCGATTATGTCAGAAACCAGTAATGGGCCAATGACATCGAGGTGGACTATCAAAAAAGTATATTAATTTATAAGTATACTGAGTGGAGATTTAGTGTGTCATGAGACTTTAGCCTTTTGACATGCTACACAGTTTTGAGCCATTTTCTGATAATCTTTATTAATAGAAGGTGAAATAATCTTCTGTGTTAAAAGTTTAATGGAAGCTCTGACGTCAGAATGAGAAATTATGAAACGCATGGAATTACTTATTAAGATTTCTTGAAGTTATTCATCATATTGGACTCAGCATCAAGGATGATAACCAAATCAATATTTCCGGGATATAAATATGATTAACGCGTGAGAGAGTATCAGCGATTACATTATCCATGCTAGAGATTTGTGGATATCAGCCATGAATTGACTGGAAACTAATTATCTGGATTGTCAAGGAGATAATTTTTCTGGATTCTGATTAAAAGCATAGACCAGTGGTTTATGATCGGTTTATTTAGAGAGTGAAATTGCGATCTTCGAGAAGATGTCAAAAAAGTTTGATCCCTGAATAAGCCGCGAGAAGTTCATGATCATAAGCACTGTATTTTTTTTGCGTATAATTGATAAAAGTTTATCATGGCCTAAAAAACGTTTCAGTTATTTTACAGTCAGTGGTCGTTCGAAATTTTCAATGATTTGAACCTGTTCTTGAGATGGCCATATGTGTTGTCCGCAGTGACCTAAAAGGAGAATTTCGGATTTTGCAAAACGCATTTGTCTACGTTTATTATTAAACCGTGTCCTTCTAATTTTCCGAAGATAGTTTTGGTGAGTTCGAGATGTTTGTCATTTTTTTGAGAGGCAATGAGCACCTCGTTCAAATATACAAAACAAAAGTCAAGTCTTCGAAAAACTTTTTGCATAAGACGTTGGAACGACTGTGCTGCATTTCTAAGAACGAAACTAAAAAATTCAAAAAGTTCAAAAGTGGACGAAATAGCAGTTTTCAGAAAATCAGTCAGTTTTATAGAAATATGATGATAGGCTTTAACAACGACTATTATTGTGGAAATTTTGCAACCCTCGAGATGCTGAGTAAAATCCAGGAGATGTGGAATCAGATACCGATCTGGAATCACGACTTTATTATCTCCCCGCTTTACAAGATGCAGCAGGTTGGGCCAAGGACTACTGCTAAATCGGCAAATCTCGTGTTTCATCATGAATTTGAATTAAATTCCCAAACAATCGAGGATCGATTTCCTTTCCCCAATATATCAATAACATACTGAATAGGCTTGGTAAACCAATATATTTTTCATAATTTGACTTAGGGTCTGGAATGCACCAAATAGAAATAAGCGAACAAGATAAACAGCTTTCTCAGTTAAAGCTGGGCACTGCAAGTTCACTCACATGTCTTTAGCACAATACACGCTTCAACCAAACTAACTCCTTTTGAGTTACATAATTTGAGTTTATATCACAATGTCAAATTTCCCTAAAATTATTACTTTACAGGACGATATTTATTTATACACCATTAGAGAAAATTATGACTAGGTAAAAAAATTAGTCACTGAGCAAAGCAAGCAGTTGAAATAAAAATCAATAGCAAATCTAAATCAAAGTAACCCTAAACTTTTTCTACCACGAGAAACTATATTTTAAAAAGTACAACGAGGGATAAACTAACTCCAAAGTACATGTAACATAGGGTGTAGCGGACAACAAAGCTTGCTTTACCACTAACAAACACACTGTACACAAGCCACACATAAAAAACTGAATTTCTCGTTGCAGGTATTCACCAGTGTCATCAACCAATATATCGAAATATTCGACTAACCTAACAACAAAACGTGAACATTGGTAATAGATATGGGTAAAACTAAATATTACTAAACTAGGTGACCTAACAGAATATCTAGAAGCAATAGAATGCAACATTTTTCATATAATTCAAGCTCTGGATGGATTAAACATCATCACCATTTTGGATGAATTCATCAGCCTACCACGTCCGGCAAATCATTACTAATATGGAAAAACCAGATGCACACTACGTCCAATCAATAAACAAAAAAGAAACCCAAGATCAGAGGCAGGTTATAGTTGAAATAAATTTAGTAGGGTGGCAAGTCTTGAGTTATTATACATTAAAACCATTTTTCTGTCTTGCAAACTAACGAGACTAACGAGGCGGGTCCTACAGAAAATAAGGTAAAAACTGAAAAACCGCTACCAATTTATTTGAGAGAAGAATCAATGTTAGATTATTAGTGGATCAACTAAAAAGGTCAAAAAGGTTTAGTTGTTATGATCAAAGGAATTGTTAGTTACGTGGACAATAATACATGCTACGCTTGCTGCCGAAGGCTTCAGTGCAAAATCAAAAACATACATCATAAATCGAGATAAGTTGACACAGCCAATGTTCCATCTCGAATTAGAAACTGATAACAAATCAGTTCATTTCAAATCAACAAATCGAATCATTTCAACTGAATAGTTGCATCACTGTCGATGATCCTAAAAAACGAACCAGTCCATTACAGTAATGTCAAAAATACGGGCATAGCAGAGCCTACTGCGCGCTAAATGATGTGTGTGTTATTTGTGGTGAACTTCATAGTTCTAAACAATGCAACAAAACTAAAACTGATGAGTCTTCAAAAAGATGCACTATAGAGGGTGCCCGGTATATATAGACCTAAAAAAAGAATCAATCCTATGTAAAGGGCTGAACAACGCATGTTTAAGCTATACATCAAACTAATATTGAAGTATAACCAGAAGAAGTTTATACTGATAGAAACCATAAGCCGACCGTCAATAGTGCTAAACTTTTCATATGCAAGTATACTTAAAGGCATATCTCCAAAAGTTCAAACTAATGAGGAAGAAAACATCTCATCTGCGTTAAACAAGCTTACAGAGATAATGCAAAGCTTTATGTCAATGATGGAGAGAACCATTGATCTAATGATGCAAAAAATGAACACATCAATGCGGTCAGTAGTGAAAAACCAAAAATGACTGTCAATAGCCATATAAAATGCAAACGGCTTTGTACATCACAAAAAAGAGGTGATAAAAGATCAGACACCAACCTCGTTGTATCATCCAAAAAGCATGCTTTCCACAATATAGAAGATATTTGAAAAATTGGCACTAAGGAAACTAACACCAGTACTAAAAGAATTGCATATTATACCAGATTATCAATGTGGTTTCCGAAATCAGCATGGCACAGAGCTAGTTCACAGGATTGTCAATGCAGTCAAACTCTTCTTTAAAGAAAAAAAAATTGTTCTGCTGTGTTCTTGGATATTGCACAAGCCTTCGACAAAGTTTTGTATAGAAGATTAATATACAAAACTAAAGAAATTTTGCCGAAGAAGTTCCATGTTGTTCTTGAAAACTATCTTCTTCAAAGATAATATACTTATAGTTAAACAAAATGCAGCAACCACTGATTTAAATGATATTAGCGCAGGTGTTCCACAAGGAAGTGTCTTGGGACCAATTCTATACTGTATACAACCAGTTTTCCTATTTCCAATGACACTATAATATCAACATTTGCTAACGATGCAGTCATTTTGGTGTCTTGTAAAAATCCTCAAACTGCCTGATTACAAATGCTCCATTTACATGGTGAAGAAGGTATTTTAACCATGAAAGATACAATTATAGCCTATATAGTTTGAGATATTGTTCAAAACTGGAGAGACATCTCCATGTTTTGGCCCAGGACATTCTAAAACAGCTTAAATACGGACGACTGAGAAGAGCTGATCAACTTGGAATTTTCAATTTATAAATTAAGTAAATGATGCACACTAAAAAAATAAGTATTAACATTTGTTAAAAATAGCAAACTAATAAAAATTGCAATAAGGTTAGTTTGAAAGATTCGCCTACATTTTGTTAGTTTCTTTTTAGAAGGATTCAAGAATAAAGCAATAGGGAGATGTAATAAAAATATAAAAAAATAATAATTAATATATATATATATATATATATATATATATATATATATATATATATATATATATATATATATATATATAAATGTATATACATATATATATATATATATATATATATATATATATATATATATATATATATATATATATATATATATATATATATATATAATGTATATATATATATATATATATATATATATATATATATATATATATATATATATATATATATATATATATATATATATATATATATATATATATATATATATATATATATATATATATATATATATATATATATATATATATATATATATATATATATTATATATATTTAAAACAAATTATACTTATTATTATTTATAAATTGTTTTATTTGTTTGTGTTGTGATTACAATTTTTAAGGTTTAACTTGAATGAACATAAACTTGATTTTGTTTTCCTAAATTATTGTTTTGGTTTAGAGATTAAAAAAATAAAAAAATGAAATATATTAAAAGCATAAATAAATACAATAAATACACAAACAAAACAACAAACGAACAAAAAAAAATTATATGGTATATGTATAGGGACGATGTTTGCGCTTCTATAGTCCCATTAATTCCATACCATAATTTTATTTTTTCCCCTTTTTGACATTATTGCCTGTAACTCGGCATTTTTTACATGATTTAGTCTTATGATTTTTTTGTGTTTTACTTTACTTATTATAACATAGATGGGAAGGTCTTAACTATATAAAAAAAAAAAATACGCAGTAAAAGTATTATCTAAGAAGCAGGCAAATATAATGTAGGATATATACATATATATTTTTTTAAAGTTCATTTAGGAATAATAAAAAAAAAACTTAATAGAGATGGGATATAATTTTTTTTTTATTTTTTTTGGTTTTGCCGTCCATATTAAAACGAACGGCATTACACTTCAGATAACATTATTTTCTTCCCTTTTTTTAAAAATATAATAATGTTTACATCCAATTTTTTTCATTATCATATAATTAAGGACTTGGAATTTCCAAAAAAAAAAAAATCGTTTGGAAGGTTTTTTTGTTGAAATGAAATGGCCTATGAATGACACCATATTGCGTTGTGTATAGTTGGGAAATTTAAAATGATAATTGCAAAGATGTGGTTGGTACGAAAAAAACTATCAGAACTAGATGGAGCTTTATTTTAAACATAAACAATATTACTAATGAGATCGAATGGTTAGTTCGGAAGTAGTCAATTATTTGCACGTTGCTTTGATTGAGCCTATTAAGATCGGTTCGAAAATATTACACCTAAAAGATTACACCAAATGCTACATAAAGGCATCAATTTTATAGTTGCAGAAGAAACTTCTCCACTACTTTCACAGATCTTATAAGCAAATTATATGTTGTGCAACATATTTTTACCGTGAAATATTCCCCTAAGGCAAATGCATTTGAGCAAGCTAATCGGAAAAAATCATCACTGTAAGAAATGAAAGTAATCTAAAAACAGATCAAAGACGTTAGGACGAAAATTTAACGAAATTTATTAATGCTCTTCGTTTTGCCATGCGACTGCAGATAAACCTTAAAATCTTCATCACTTATATTAACAGTTAGCAACATTAGCGAAACTTCAAATGAAATAAAATAGCACCCTTTTACCAAATAAAATAGAGCCGACCGAGGCTGCCAATAACATTATTCTCGACAAAGCACTGATTCAACAACATTTTTGAAAACATTAATTAGCTCACTAATTTTTTTAAAAATTACAGAACATAATGGTTAAAGATAATTGAAATATTGGTTGAAATTACAAATGTTAAATTAAAACCAAAATGGCTTAACTTTTAAGTTAATAGATTCGTTAAAATTTACACAATGATCGTGATCCTCCCACTTCTTACAAAATAAATTTTTGTTTACTTTTTTCGCGATCTTTTTTATTCTTATTAATTTTGTTCTTATTAATTTTGTTCTTATTAATTTTGTGTCGGTTTTCTTCGTTTTAATTTGGTCGATCGTCTTTTTTTTATCATTGCTTTTTTTCTTGTGGGATGATATTTTTGTTTAAATTACATATATATATTGATTTTTGATTGGTGCAACCGTTTTCTTAACAATTGTTTTAAACGATGCGTTGCATTTTATTATCTTCGTTTGGTTTCTTTGAACATGTAATATTTTTTATGTAATATTTTTAATAAAATGGCGGTTTTTCTTAAATATTATTTGAGAGTAAACTACTATTGAATTATTAATATGTGCCCGATCTAATCATTAAAAAGTGAAAAGAAAGACAATGTCTCCTAATTTTAAATTAGGTATTTTATGTTCTTTTATGGTTCGTGAAAATCTAAACAAATTTAATCTTAAAGCTGTATGGTACTTATTTTACCAAAACATCGTAACAATCAATTTGTGGTTACAAATATTTATCAATTGAATTTTTTGTCGGATACTCGGTTTAGGATTGGATTATTGAATGTGCAGTTGCAAGATAAAAAAGGCTGATTTAATCGTATATGTAGTTGATAATCGTATATAAGAGACACTAGCTAACCAGCCAATTGTTTGTATTTATGCGTCCACTGATGGCAAATATCCAAGATAAAGAATCATTTTTTAACAATTTAAATGATCTGATGGGATCCCTAGTGGAGTACTTTAACAGGAATTTAATATTCGCAAATAGAGGAATTCTTTGAAGTGTTGAATATTCCGTACAAGTCATCTCGGAACTATACCAACATATACAAAAACATGTTCAGGAGAACATAACAAAAGTAAGTGATGCAAAAATGTTTAAAGCAGCAATGGCGACAAATCATATTGCTGTAGAACGAAGTGATGTGGCTTAATACGGTATCCCACTAATCACCGAACAACAGATGGTTGTTACTCGAAGAGGACGTATGCAGCTCGAAGCAACTACTCTTCTCTGTTTGTTTGTAGAACAATATTAATTCCCCAAAAATGTTATTTGGAGTTCAGTCCGCAAAATAGTTCTGCATTTGCTAAAACGCGAAGAATAAAAAAAACAGTCGTAAAAGAGCAACATTATGAGCAAAAGTGACCAACTTTATGGAGTTAGAATATATAGCAAAGTAATTGCAGATGGCGATACAAGCATTTATGCTAATATATAAAGGGCCAGACCATATGCGAGTACTCATATCGAAAAAATTTAATGCCGATCTTATGCGAGTGTTTTGTAAACATGCAAGGGAACTAGCTGCAAATACGAAATTCAGTCCTATTCGGAAGCTGTTTTCCAACTCAGGATTTGCTTTTAAAGTCCAAACAAAGTATATCATATTGAAATTAAAATACGAGAGGGACGATCATCAAAATATTCAAATAAAAAAACTATCGATGTACATTATGGTATAAGATGCGAATTAAAAGATTGACAAGTTCCAATTTTGGTCTAGTTTGTCAGTCTCGGAATGAAAATCAAAGTTTTTGAAATAAAGTGAAGCCAATGTTTTACAGTTTGGAGTTTGCATCATTTGCAAAAGCAGCAGTTTGAGGTTGAGACCACGAAGAATACGCTATGGCTGCATTTGAACATAAAATACAGTTTAAAGTTGACAAATGTGGTCGTTTTATGATAAATACCCATGTTTAGCTTTCAGTCCGGATAGTATAATAGGTACTAATGTAGTTGTCGAAGCAAAATGCCCTCCCACAATTTACGGGAATTACATCCTTTAGAAGTAATTAAACTAAAAAGATTACGACAAAAGAAAATAATACATTTGTAATTAATAAAGCATACCCGTATTATTACAAAATGCGAGGACAAATGGAGATAACAAAAAGAAAAATTAGATTTTCGTAATCTGGACCTTGAAGTGGATAATATTTTTAAAAATACTGCATGATGCCGTTTTTTATATTTAAGGAAATGCATCCTATTCTTTAAAAGGTGTATTTTAATTTTGTACTCTTAGAAACTCATCACGTACACGCGGATTTATAAACAAATTATATAAAATTCACAACTGTTGCCATAGAAACAACAAAAGTAAATCACCCAAATGTTACGTATATCTATTCGCCTTTTAACGCAAAGTGGATGACACCTAGCGATTTTTTCCAAAACTACGAAAAAGCTGGTCAAGTATAGTAATAGTTATTTGCTAATCGAAGTTGCCTAATTCTAGTTGGATATGCATTATGACATATAATCAATTGCTGACTACATTTGGCTCTTATAGTACATAGAGCCGCCCGCGCCACTAAAAAGGCGAATATGTACAGCTAATTTTGTAAGAAAGAGGAAAAGACATTATATTTATTTTTTATCAAAACAAAACAAAAAACAAAACAGTACTTTTTTTATTTTAGACACAGTTTAGACACATTTTTATACATTTAAATAGCGATACCAAAACTGAAATTGTTTTTCAATACCACACAGCATTAAGTGGCTTTTTGGTTAAAAAAACTCCACAGTTTTAACCAACATAGGTTCTAAGGAATTATCTTTTAAAAATAATCTGGAATTAATTGATGCAAAAATCGTTGAGAAAACCATTAAGACCGAAAAAAGAGTATCTAAATCAAGCACAATTGCTATATTAGGCTATATATAGGACAAGTTAAAAAAGTTGCATATAACATGTAGTTCTTTCTTTGTAGATTATTTTTTCCAGTTTACATTTTAGGTACTGTATACTAAATTGAAATTTTAAATGTGGTAGATTATCATCCAAATATGATTGTGGCGTATTTAAAAGTTTGAATCGAAAAGTTTCACAGTAAAAATTCATGGGAATATCTTTTAGTTATATATATGAATTATGTATAGTTTAGGCATCACTTTAAAGATAGACGTAGGTAGTATCAAATAAAGATAACTTGTTTGATCAGCAAGTTAAAAGAAGTTTAAGCAACAATTGTACGGCCTATAGTAAGGTAAAGGAGGCTTCTGAAATACAATATGTATAAAATACAGCTTGTCGATCGAGCTAGCAACAAAACGATTAATGGAGCTCCAGCTAATCAAAACTATCACCGACAAAAAGTTGTCATTTCAGGAAAATTCGTAAACACAGACATAGAGTGCTCTTAAAATGATAAAAAAATCTACAAATATTGTTCTAGATATATAGAACTAGATGTTTTATGTTTAAGTTACAACAAACGGGAATTGAACTAAAAATAGGGTTTACCAACGTAAATCCCACCAATTTTTGAATTTAGCTAAATCCACTTTGGATTTAACATAAATCTCCTTTGGATTTAGATAATGCAAAGTTGTTGTAAATTTTATTGATGTTGATGTAAAATTTCCAAAGTTGCAACATAGCTAAAAAACATTATATAAAATATAGTAGCTATAGAGTTAGATGTGAATTTTTATAATTTATATTGTTGACGATAGATGGAGATGGTTATGGTTGATGGATTGTCTGAATGTGAGAATGTGGCGTGAAGGTAGTGATCATTGCGATCAATATATAATAATATAAAATTACAAGTTTTGTTTTATCAAATATCAATATAAGTTAAGACAGTATTGTAAAAAACCAATTATCGCCTGAATAGGCAACCAACAGTACCCTTGTATAAGGAGAATTTCTCTGATTTACTTATTGTACAACATGTGTCAAATATTTTAGATTAAAGTTCACAAACACAAACTGCGGAGGTGCAGATATAGAGGATTCACCATGCAAGGAATTCACACTGATTATGCAGAGAATAAAACGAAATAGTTTTTCTGGAAAATATTTCATTAACTCCGAGCTGTTAACTCTGCAAAATACTTGTTTTTTACGCCATTGCACATTTTTTGGCAATTTTTGTTAAATATTTGACAATTGAAGGCAACTCACTTGATTTATTGAAAATTGTAAAGCTGGTATATACAATCCGTAAAGAGCCCGGACCCAAATCGAAGCATGTCGACTAAACTTTACTTGATATTTTCAGACAACGTTGATGAATATATGTACTTTCCTTTGTAGAACATCCACAAATTCTTGATACATTTCAATAGTTACCTGTTGTGAAATTTTATCTTGCATATATGGTCCCATAACATGGTACAATATGTTTTTAAATTCAGCTTCCTGAATCTTCATTCGAGGCCCAATTTCAGAATAAAAGCTTTAACCTTAATTTTTGCTACATAGTTTACTAAACCGTGGCTTAGAAGTAAATGTATGTTCTGCATTATCGTTTATTGCATCTCTATACATTTACAATTTGTATTTATATGATTTTCGAGCTTGCCAATCGTATCGATGCAAAAATACTCATGCTTTCTATTACCCATTTAGAGAATTTTTGTATCAACCTTTCTGTCCATCTCCAATGATCCATTTTCGTTTTGTCAGGGCAGCATATCATGTTCCTTGGCATTTTATTGATATTTGTCAATTGTAAGAATGTCACAGCCGTAGTAAAGGATATAAAATTTGTTTACCGACATTATTACCCTCTTTTCCCAGTCGCTATAGGCAAACGATGTTTGTCATCAGCTAACTCAGTGCAATAGTCATTTTGGTTATCTTTTTCGAAAAACATTTGATCTATTTTCGAAATTGTAACTTTGTGTCTAGATGCACCCGAAGATATTTGATGGCTTTCACCAGTTTCCTAAGTTGCGTTCGTTAGCACATCGGTCACAACTGGTTGTCTGGTTAGCAGAAATTGTTTGTTTCCTGTTGCTATACACAAAATGTGATCACCTATCACAGTTATTACTACCGCTATGTCATCTGTATATACCCCACCATAAAGGTGTCTTCTGATATTTTCAAGTCCGTAAGATGGTTTGATCACTTTGACCACTTTAGTGCATTGGCTCTCCGTGGTCTCAAATATTAGCTTCCGATTGCAAAGATAGCGAAGCATTATCCGCAAAAGATAGTCTGACACTTGGAAAGCATTTGTCACTGACCTGTGACACCGAAAAAGCTCTTACCACTTCTTCTAGATAGTAGACCGACTTTTCATGGAGCTGTATTGCTTATTGTAAAGGTCTCCTACTGCCACCATTGCAGCTGAATGTCCATATGCCAAAGAAGCTTTCCGATTGCCCTTCTTTTTATTTACAAATACAAGTTGCTGGGTTTTATATCATTTTAACAATTTATCCTTCACAAGACCATGATTGTGCATGTTTTGAAGTACCTCAGGTTGGGACACAGCTATAAGGTGTATACATTAAAAACCGGAATTTAATACTAGATGTCATTACTTGTTTATGCATAATGGACAAATATTTCATTTGAAAGCTCTATTCAATACCTGTCAAAATCTGCTAAAAGTTTTTGTTTTTGATTGTGCACATCCAACCAATTTCAACGTTGGAAAATTTATCAAATTTGCGAAAAGAACAGCATTTGTGGGAAGTTTTGTTGAGTCACTTTTTCGCAAACAAAACTGCAACTGAAAGTCATCGTTTGCTCCTTGATTTGTATGGTGAGTATGTTCATTCAAAAACACAGTGTTTTGATTGGTTTAGTTGCTTCAAAAGTGGTGATTTTGACATCAAGGAAAAAAAGCGTCCTAGTCAGCCGAAAAAGTTTGAGGATGCAGAATTGGAGGCATTACTCGATCAAGATTCATTTCAAAAGCAAGAAGAACTTGCAGAATCATTGGCAGTTGATCAAGCAACAATTTTCAGATGTTTGAAAGCCTTGGGATTCTTCCAAAGATGGGAAATTGGGTGCAATATGAGTTGAAGCCAAGATACGTGGAAAGACGATTTTGCATGTCCAAAATGCTGCTCGAGCGCCACAAAAAGAATGTATGGCAAGAAAGGCGAGGCTGGCCCATCGACACCAAAACCAAATATTCACGGGCCAAAGCCATGCGGTGCATTTGGTGGGACCAGCTAGGTGTGATCGGCTATGAGCTGTTGCCAAGTGGCCAAACTATCAATGCTCAACTCTATCGTCAACAATTGGCCAACGTATGCGACCAGCCACGAGTCAATCATTTTCCAACACGATAACGCTCGGTCACATATTGCGGCGCCGGTCAATAATTACCTGGAAAATAACGGATGAGAAATTCTGCTTCATCCGCCTTATAGTCCATACCTTACTCCTTCCGACTACCATCAAGAATATGCTTCACTTCAATTCAAGAAATCGAAAATTGACTCGATTCGTTTTTGGCTGCCAAGCCGGTGCAGTTTTTCTGGGATGGAATCCATAAATTGACAAAAAGGTGGGAAAAAATAGTAGGTAGCGATGGGTAATACTTTGAATAAAAAATCTTGTAACATTTTTTCACAAATTTCATAAAAAAATTCCGGTTTTTAATGCATACACGTAATATAATTTTCAAACGCACAGCTCTGTCTGGACCTGGTGGTTTCTTGTTTTGTATATAGAGGCAGCAGCTTGTTGCATCATTTTTATCGAGCAAGTTCATACATCTTCTAGTTTATTCGAGCAAGGTGTTCTGCTGTCATTTATATTGTCCAGAAAAAAGAGTTATAGATGTGACATATTTAGTTTGGTTCCATTATAAAGCTGAGTGCAGTTGTTCTCAGTTCTGTTCACTTGCTTCTGTTAATTTCTAGTTTCAGCGTATATCTCGTCAGTCTATATTTATTATGCAGAATTACAGGTAGAACTTCCGGAATTTTCTACGAACCGCCTTTTCGTAATTTTGTGCGTTATCAAATCGGTCACACGAGTGAAGTCGAGAATAGTCTCAGTGTACCCAGGTCTTTTAAATGTTGTTACACCGCAATGTCCAAAAAAGACTGTCTCCTGTTGTCTATGAGACGCATTCCCTACTCCAGCGCTTTTGCATTAAAGTTTCCGGCTTTAACGAGAACACAGTCGAACTGACAATCTTAATCCCTGATTTGCAGTATGGTGCCTCACAGCAGTTTGCTGTTTTGGACGTATATCCTTCGAGTTTCAAAAGGACCAAAAAGTGCACCAGGATATTATCATAGACACTCTTGCTTTAATTATTTTATTTCCCATGTAACGAGATTCGTTTCTGACCGTAGGTCAGTCTCGTTCTTTTTGTGAATTTTGACTGACCTGTCAATGTATCCTCCCATATGTTTTTGAATGGTACAGGTTCTCATACCTACTCTTCTCCTGGCATAAGTGCTCAAGGTCAAATACCTATTTTTACTTGTCATTACAACTGCATCTAACAAAGTCACTATTATGACGCATTATATTGAAGAGAATCACTTCTCTGGCGTAGGAAATTGTAGGTGATAACATAGACAAATTTGGTCCAAATCGGTGAGTCACTGAAAGACTGAACATCCATCAAACATTCTTAGACTTTCAGTAACGTTGTCTGCTAAAGTCAAAATACCTTACAAATGCCGATAAGCTAAAGTGGTTCAAAATGTTGATCAAATATTTTTTTTCATATTATGAGAGTTGGAACTTTACAAATTTAACAAAACTTTAAATATTTTTTATAGACAAAAGAGTGAAATAAAATGAATTAATTAGTCCCCCAACACTTGTATATAGATCCTAATACGAACGGCAGTTACTCAATTAGCAGCATTACATTTAATTTAACCATACTTATATTACTAACTATGTAGTTCAAAATTGCATATCATTATGTTCTACCAAATTATGTTAAACAAAACACCATACAAAAAAAAATTTAAATATTTTAATCCTTTTTTCTTAGATAAGCCTACCTCATTACAATATTTTCACCCGACTTAATCCTTTCATTATAATACAAAAAAAAAAGTTTTAAAGCCAACCTCGAGAGTTGAATACCTTTCTCTATGTATTGTCTTATATTCAACATATAATTGATTAAAATTAAGATATTCTATTATCCTTTACTAAATTTGTCCTTTTATACAATTTCGTTATATGCTCGATCTACTGTGTTTTGCCAAATGACAATGGCATCTTCCAGATAAAAGAGAAATTAGCAGCATAGTATTAGTGTTATTATTATTATTATGATTATCATTATTTTTATTGTTTGTTCGGAATGATAACAAAAAAAATCATATTTTGCTTCTTATTGCAAATTACAATCATTTCTGATAATAACAATTTTTATTTTATTCGTCTTGTATACATAATACCAAATATACATATACCCATACATAAATTCCCATTATATGTTGCAAAAACATTAAGACAACCAGTGACATAAAAATGAAACTAATAAAAGTTGATTTTCATTTTTATTACGTTCAAGAATTTTTCAAATTATTATTTTTTTTTTAAGTTAAGCTTAAAAAAACATAATTATGCTATTATAACATAAATAAACATGGAGACAAACCGTTTAATCTAATATTAATCATTTACTTAAATTGGAGCTTTCACCTTTATGCATACTTGCATTGTATATAAGCATATATTATACATGTGTAAAATCAATTAACTTCTATGTATATGCGATAACATAAAAATTACTGTTAAAACATATGCATTTATCATATAAATATATATACATAAATACATAATGTACAAAATATAATACAGCAGCAGCAGCCAACACTGAACAAAATTTCATACAATATTAATTTGAAAATTTTTATTTATTATTTTAATATTACATTTTCCACTGTGTTACTTTTCACCGTATCTAATGTACCGGGTGAGACATTTAAGATGATACGTTTTTGATAATAAGTTGAAACAATTTTTCTACTATTATGAAAAGGTCTACTATTCAAATAACGTTAAAAGCTATAACGTAAGTTTTTTGGAAGAAAGTTCTAAAGTGAGCTTTTGTAGCAAAAGCTCAAAAAATTGTAGTCATTTTAAGGTTTAACAAGATTGTTTACGTTTCTATTTTGTTACCATCCTGTTACCAGCTCGGATGTTGACAGTTATTTGTTTTGTCGGTTTAACGATTATTTCATGTAATTTTCGTGCTAATTTTTTTTTTTCAATCTGTAAATCATATTCATTTTAAAATTTGGTGTGTATTGAAAGTATTTATGTTATTTTACTGTTTTTTTTATTAACCGACCAATTTATATTAATTCGATTGTTTTCGAATATCAATGACGTATTAAGTTTGCTTAACGGTTATTTTATTTATATTTCGTGTTAAATTATTTATTTTTTTTGAATATGTAACTTGTACAAATTTTAGAATTTTTAGGATTGTTGCATACGCCAGTTTCAACTTTAAATAATTCAATACGATAAAATAACAACACAGGTCATCGTCGTTAAAGGTTTACTAGTTTTATCGCGAATTGGTTTAGCAAAAAATTTTTCAGAACTCCGGGCCAAAAATATAGTGAAAGTGAAGTTTTTACAATATGAAAGGTTTAAAACTGCATAAATTTGGATTATTTGGTAAAACAAATTGATAATTTTAAAAGTTTATGATTTTTATTTTTACAGATACTTTTTGGCCGCAACCTCCTGGAACATTATAAAACAGATTTTGTTTGTTCAATTGTTTGTTTGAGTTGAAGAATGTTTCTAAACCATAACTTACTAATTTATTTACTGCTGATTAAGTATGTTTTTGCATATTTAAAGCTCATAAAAAGAGCCACAAAACACAATTAAGGCAAATTGTGACCCAAAATATAATATTTAAGTCAAAAACGACCTTTTCATTTTATGATCGATGCATTCTGCTGCTAAGAAGGCGAAAAATGGAGATCTAGAAAGGAAAAGCAGTTTTTCGTAGCATTGAAATATTTTTAATAAAGCCCAAACTTTCAAGCAAAACCGCAATATCAAAGCCAACAAGATGGCTTGCTTTACGTAGGCACTGAGAAATTGAATTAGTGAAATTCGAGAAATTGAGTCAGTGAAATTGTCCTTTAATCAGGAAAGTACAACATTGAAATATTTTGGATTGGGGATGCTAAAACCAATTATCTTTAATCAGGAAAATGTATATGGGAGCAAATACAAAAAAAACGGGTTACAACAGGAGTGCTTGCATTAGCTGCAAAAGCTAAGAAAAGGGGTTCATTTGATTTAAGAAAGTGCCGTCACTTGTGAGCTAGGATTCAACTAATTGTGCTTCTAATGTCAAATACATATGAAACTGAGCTGGTTATTATCCATAATTACCATAATGACGTAGCATCGTGACATCACAAAATAATATTTCTCATGGCACACTCGACTAGAAAAATATTTAAATTTTTTGTTGTATATGGATGTGCCTGTACTCAATTATGGTAATGGTATCGTCTATCTAACAATACAGTAGTGAGAGGGATACATATTGTAAAAAAAAAAAAAAATCTTTTCTTGATAATTGCCATAATCCTTTCTTGATAAAAATCTATGATGCTTATATTATCGTAGAGTTTTGTTCCGCTGTAAAAACATTAAAATGTAGTCACAAATATATGACTATAGAGGCCGAGATTGAACGAATTGGTTTGCAACATGAAGATACTGTCAACTTCTAGGTACATGACAAACCCACAGCTTATCTAAATTGTCAGTTCGTCAGTTCTCAAGAGACTTGCTGGAAACTGCAAGAGTTACCATTTTATGGACATTCTCACACATTATTTCAGTTGTCTATACGCGAAACAAATGGCCAGGCTTAATACTTTCAAGAAAATCGTAAGAAAGAAGCTCTACGTCAAACATCTGTCAAACATACATCACTCACAGGAAGATATCAAAGCATACGGCTCCTTTTATCAAGATATATACCAATTTATTTTAAATTTTAGAAGTAAAAATGGGTTAAACGGGCTATAAATAAATTCATGATTTAGGGAACTAACAATAGGAAGAATTCCAACCGTATCACAATAGAATGTAGAACTGTGTCATTTGGGACTCTTGCAGTTGGTCGTAAAAGGTGATGAAGCTACGTTTTTTGAACCACTCCTAAGATTTAACAGCCTTGCGTATTTGTTAACTCAATAAAGGAAATTTTGTTAAAAAAAAAAAAAAAAAAAAAAAAACAGCCTTGCGTATTCAAGCTACCGTAAAGCTGCAAAATCAAGAGGGTTGATGAACAATTCCCGTGAATGGTACAATTGTATGGGTCAAGCTGCAATAGAAAATGCGCCTTAAGGTCGTTGTTTGTGACTATTGTTATTCATAATCATCCTGCTGATCCATTACAAATGTGGAACGACTTTAAGTTCGACTTGTGTGATGATTTTATTCATCTAATATCCGGAACAAGAAACTTCATTGGCAATGTACCTAACTGAAATTCAAAATCAACTATAAAATTGGGACTGAGTTGTTGTAAAATCGGTCTACCGGATTCTGTTTTCCTTTGATATGTCAAGAGTGCAAACACCCTGATGGTCTGCTATTAAAAGGGAAGTTTGAAAATCCTTTAATCTTTTTATTTGGGACAAGGCTCCAATACTGCTTAGAACTGCATTAAAATCAGTAGACATTATAATGCAAGATATAACTGACCATGATGTTCCATTTGATGGTAGAGTCGTACAGTGCTTGGTGGAGATATTCGACAAATTATACCAATTTTAAATAAAGGATCACAGGGAAAAATTACCACGTCTGCAATAAAGAGAAGTGCAATATGGAACAATTTTAAAATATTTTATTTAAAAAGGAATATGAGCAATAGATCCCGATTTTTCTAAAAATTAAAAACAAAAGCAAAATTAATTATTATAAGATAATTAAATAACTATGTTGCAACAAATGCTCGGTTGGTAATTAACGGACCATAAGTTTTATACTATTTTTTTAAGGGACTGGTGCTGGAATTGATTCAACCAACAGTAGAAACTGTGCAATGTAATTTGATGCGTTACAAATTCAATTTAAATCCTAAGTGTAGCCTATTCCACGCAAGTATCAAATTAATTAAGATTTCATTAGAATTCTACCTCCATATATACAAACCTCTCTACAAATGCAGATAAATAATCTTTTGTGCAATTGTAAGCACTATGGGAGATACCGCAGTCCAACAAGGAACAAGTCATATGTTCGTGTTTGCATATAATTTTTTTGGAAAAAGAATTCGTTCAATCCACGCATATCAGGCCCATCCAGACTAGGCCCACTTACACAAGAATCAACTCTCTTTGGTCCAACATGGGGCCCGCTTAATTCATAATAGTGTGATATGGACTGAAAAATATTATCCTTTTGGCAATTTTACACCTAGATACACTGGGGTTGACTTCCACAGGTAATAAACACCATTAGTTGCATTATCAGTAAAGATTATTGATACCAACAGTTTTTTCTGATAAAAATTTATTCTACTCTACCAAAAGCTCTCTGAAACACAAATTCAGTCTGATTGGTCAAATACTCTCCGTAATTAAAGTCCAGTGTTATCAAGTGAAAGCTTTTTGTAATCAGAATACAATAAAATGAGAATACAACTTTATAATTCAAAGCTCTTGAAACTTTGTAACTAGAAGCACATTGTTTCAAAAGATTTTAATTACTATTTGTTTGGACAAAGGAAAAAAAAATCGAGTGCAGAACTTTATATCACAATTTAAAAAGGTCTATAAAGCTCTCTTCAAAAAAAGCTTGATACGTGAAAAGCTTATATTTAAAAGCCGCCACAATAAACGATTCAAATAGAAATAAAGAAAAACAAGTTCAAATCATAGTAAGAAAATGTAAAGCACTCATTATAAACCTTTAGAACTTAAAAGCTCGAATCATGAAATAATTAAATTGATTGTCTCATTTAAAATTATTCACCCTCAATACTATAAACATACTATATGTGTAATATGTATATAGTTTATAAAGCTTTTTGTTCTGTTGTTTGATATAAATAATTTAAAAAAAAAAAAAAGCTCGTTCATATCACGTTTTTTTTTCATATACGTACGTACATATATATACGTTATATTTTTGTCTTTTTTAACGTACAATAGATAGAGCACATAAGCAAACAAAAATACGTGCAAACGATAAGTTGGCAACACTTTAAACTGTAAAACAATAAAAAAGTTAAAAAACGAACTTTTTTTTTTGTTCCTGCTCAACTGTATTATTTTTATTATTATTATTTTATTTGATTTTTCTTCTAACAGCCAATGCTTTATAATATACTAGTGCACACACACATACACACACACGAACAAACTCATACTTCTATATATACCACCAAAAATAAAAATGTGCTTTTGATAAATACGACTATTATTTTATTTCGTTTGTTTGTAGATGAATTTTCAACTGGTATGCTTTAAGCTTTTTTTTTATATATTTGTGTGTGCGCTTTTATTATTGGGATTTCATTTTCAAACAAAGTGATGAATTCCAATTTGTGGTTTGTCGTCTAGTTTCGATAATTTTTAAAAATATTTTATTTTTTTGTCGTTTTTGTCGTCGTCGTTATCGTCTTGTGTTTAACTTTTTGATTTACCGTAATGAAATCAAAAAAAAAAATAGAAAAAGCTCTTATTTAATTTTTCAATTTGTTTGAATTGTTTAAAACATTTATTTTTATTGGGTGTGTGTGTATATGTATATATACTTAAGCTATTCCCGTTTAAGTTTATTTTAAAGCTTAATAATTGGAAACAATTCAACATGTCTACGTCTTACTAAACTGAACCATTATGTTGATGTTGAAGATGTTGATGATATTGATGATGATATTATCTTCCTTTTTATGTCATCAAGTGCTCTGATAGACAATGCAATTAAATGTCTAAGGTTTCATATAATTATATTCATCAGAATTAATTAAAAATTTAAATTTTTTGGTACATTCTGCTTAAAAGAAATAAAGTTATTCATCCAGCCACACAAGAAACAATTAGGCTTCCAGGAAAGTGCCTGAAATAAAATTGGAGCTGATTTAAAAAGTGTCTTGTGCATAAACCTTCACAGTAAAGTTAAGCCTGTTTTATGCTTTTTACTTTTATATACCCAATAAAACTATTTTCGTAATACAACTTCTGTGCCAATTTTTCGATTGACTGTACGATTTTAAGACCACAGTTAAAAAAAAAAATGTTATCCAAACTTAATCAAGCAAATTTAAAGCCGAATGAGGCATATAGAATGTTTTGTGCGAGATAGTGTTCCAAGTGGTCCTGACGCATTTTAAACAGTATCTGCTATGTTTAAAGACGATGATGCAGGGGTCAAGATCTGTGTCAGCTCGAATTCATAGGGCAGAAAATAAACGATATGGAAATAAAATTAACAATTGCTGGGCAATGTTACATGAAGATAAAAATGGCATTGGTAACATGTCAAATATTGAGCCTGAGAGTAGACCCAATTTATTTAAGATTATGTGAAGTCAGTTAAATCATGTATTGGAAATAGACTCACTCGAGTGTCTCAATCTAAAACTTACAAAACACATGCTCGTAAGGCGATAGAAGTTTATCGTATCTTGTTGGTAAGCACCGATAATTTTTATTGCGGATAGTAATAACTTAGATTCAATTGAATTTGCTAAATTAGTAAAATTAGATAACATCCCCATTTCCAAAGAGAAAGAAACTCGAGTAGATGACAGTTTAAATACGGCTGACGTTAATGCCGCTGATCAGTTAAAACATAATATAACCGCAGACATTCAACCGTAGATGAGCCTATTAATAACCGCTTTTACTAGTAATGACTATACACCCGCGCAAACTTTGATAGAAACCAAGTCATTAAAAACTATAATACAAACTTTCTGTCGTTACTGTGAATTCAAGTCAATATTTTGTGTCGCAAACAAGCAAGCTTACGTATAGTAGTACTTCAATAAATCCGGTAAATTATGTGACACCTAGACTAGATATCATGTATGCCTACGCGACAGATCACAAAAATACGTTGTCGTCAAAAATCATAAACCAAATGGCCACTAATTTTACTACCGCTTTGTCAACTATTATTTCAAAAAATTTACCAATTTATACCGCTGCAATACCAACATCAGTAGCAAACCAACCAAGGGTACTGTCAAGTCAACATATTTTATCGACTAAAATCCGCTTACAGCAAACTACACCATCATTCAACGATTTAAACACAGTATATATCCCGTCTGATCCTGTTTGACAGTAGACGTCAGATTGTATCCAAAAAAGAAGTTTCTCTATTTTAAAGTGAGATAGTTCAAATTGATTCTATAGCAACATCGATATGGGCATTTTAAATGATCAGTTAGTTGCTTACTAAGATCAGTTTTTGATTAAAGGATACATCACAAAATTGGTACTGGATATTTAGAAAAGATAACTCATTTGCAACCTATATTGAGTAAAAAGAAACATTGCTTGACCGTTTTAAGCATAGACGTACTGATTTAGGAAAAAAATGATCGAATCAAGGATCGAACCACGTAAAATAGGTTTAGTTTTAAAGGGGACTACATTCCCAAGATGTTCTAACTGTTCGTGGAATGGATATTAGAGTTCTTGGAGAACTGGGAACCGTGGTCATCCATTCAGAAAATGTCAGATCGAGCCAGTTAATCAATATGCAGACGATAAGTGTATAGCATGCCAAAAATCAGAACGAAAAACCAACGAAGGAGATGCACAACCATCAATAAGCTCGTCTCTTTTATATGATCCATCTCAATCTACTGTTGTAGAACAACTTCCATTAAAAGTCCAAAACCCAAATCATTATTTTACGCCTGATTTAACGACTTCTTTTACCGATTCAGTTCTTAACAGAAACTATTAGGCAGGTATCAAGTTCAGATTTTTGGGCAGATAACACTAGACCTACATGTCCAGAAAACAGCATTCACGGTACCAGGAAAACCTTTGTACCATTTTAAGGTTATGTCATTCAGGTTATGCATTGCGCCACAAACGATGTGTCGTTTTTTGCATCGGGTAATCCCGCATTAGATGATCTGCTCATCACATCAGCCATTCTGGAGCAGCAATTTAGTTTACTAGACCAAGTTGCCACCAGATTAATTGGAGCCATTTTTTGTTAAAATAAGTGAAATTTCTGGGATATATTGTTGGAAAAGGAACCATACAAACAAACACCGAAAAAGTGAAAGCCATATTAGACTATCCGGCACCAAAAACTACTACGCACATTTAAATATTTTTGAGACATTATGTGGATGATACCGTAAATTTATTCAAAATATTGCTACAATGGCCACTCCAAACCCGGATCATTTTAAAAAAGGTAAAAAGATGCAATCGATCCGCATGCAATGGAAGCGGAAAAATATTTTCAAACATTCAAATAAGCATTGGCTTAAGCCCCAGTATTAGTCAATCCTAATTTTTCTAAGCCTTTCGTTATTCAGTGTGTTGCAACCAGTTCTGGAATCGGTAAAGTTCTATTTCAATCGGGTGAGGAGAAGAAAGAACAACCCATTGTCCATTTTTCTCAAAAAACAACACAGTCTTTTTTCATTTCGTTTTTTAACTCTCGGAGTGGCAACAGTGCGACTGGTGATTGCAATTAAAATTGAGGAAAAATGGGCTTCAGCAAACGAGTGAAATAGACAAGAAATTGCTCAAATTCGTGTCAAGGAAGCAGCAGAGCAACGTGTAAGAAGACTTGAGGATGCGCGGTAGTGAGCATCGTGAACTCGTTCTGCAGCTACAAATTTTCTTCATTTTTAACAGAATGCACGCGACCGGCTGAGAGTGGTTGAAAGAAATTTACGGGAAAAGTAGATCGGCATCAAACACTACTCTGTGCTCAGCAATCATACGATTACAATAGCCTTGCAATCCGGTACAACTAATTTGATGATTATAGTTTGAGCCGACATATTTTCACCAGTACTATGACTGAAGTGTGCCCTCATTGCAAGGCTCTTTAATGGAGAAACGAAACGAATCTAATGCGCCAGCGAAAAAATTAAACTGCCTCAACTTGAAGAATTGCCAGAGTCATTAAAAATATATAAAAAAAAAACAATTGTTTCCAAATGACATTGTTCGGTGCAGAAATCGTAAGAGGTCAATTCAGGCCAAGTTCCAAAGTGAAAGGGCAAATTTATCATTAAGCCGGCACTCTGCTTCCGTACCCATAGTTTCGCAACTGCAAGAGCTTCTACATTAAAAAAAACTTTAGTGTGTTTACACACAAGATTGTTATTCACGCTAACAAAACACCTGCTGGAGAACATGTGCGAAGATTCAATGATTGTTAGTTGGAATTAACTCCAACCTGTTCTTCATCTGAGAAATGATTGACCAAAATTGCAGAAATATTTCTCTGCAATATTTAACCACATGTTGCCAATGGATTGAAGTCATATCCATCATGTTAAGATGATGTATTCAAAAATATCAAATGTCAACTGTGATGAAAAATATGATACATGGACCTTGTAAATGTATAAAATTGAAAATGCGTTTATTTCACAGCTATAAATGAGCAACAAATATAGTTAACTACTTTCTTCGTACATTATGTCAAAATGATGCGTTTGCGAAAACAGTGCTATATTCGGAAGTGCCTATGTATTACACATAGAAAGCAAGTAGAAAACTATTTGAACTACGCAAACGTTGAAAACTAGCCAACGAACAACCTGGCATATTCAAATTAACTAGGATAGGCCGATTCTACACTATGCGCATCCCACAATCAAGATTAATGATTCTTTCTTCGCAAACTGTTGGTAAATAGGCCCGATCTAGCATCGTTCCAGTAATGGAGAATTGTCAACGACGTTACACATGACATTTTCTGCAGTGCTTTTGAATTTATTGGAAAATGACCGACCCTGGAATGTATATGCATTAATGACGAGTTCAACACGTCACATCTAAATTAAATTATTTGCAATCATATTGATCACCTGCTCTCCTTCATCTCCAACAGAATTATGGAAGAATATAAATCGCACATGGTTTACAAAATTCTCCATCGAATACGCCAGGAAAATTTAAATATGAACATAGAATTTACGCCAGAAATCTACAAAAAATGCAAATTCATACTTCAATTTCTTCGTCCATTTATTTTTTCAAATAACTTTATCGGCATATAAATGATAGGCGTAGTTTGAATAAATGAATAAACAAAATCATTGAAGCCTGAATTTGGCTTAAAACGTTGATAAAGATTGAAGATTTGTGCTATAAAATTGCCAACAAAATTCGCAATTAGTTGGGAATGCCATCTCTGAATCAATCTGCTGCACTGCTTCGTTCGATGTAGAATTGCGTCGTGAACCAAATTCCACCACGGGTGATCTTTTGTCGTATTAGCAATAAAATATTTTTTAGCTATCGCTCTTAGATGCGCCACCAGGAACTTACAGGCAGTAAGTTGATCCTTAAATAACCAAATCTTAGCTTTTCCGTCGTTTGGAATAGCTGCGACATTGCAACCAGGTAGAAGAAACTCTTTCCACTTTGAAATTGCCATTGAATATGCAATTTATTGAAAGTTTTACGTGCACCATTTCCAAAATTTTCGGTATAGGAAAAGTATTGCTGATATGCAAACTTATTGTTTGGGGTGAATGCACATTGGCACACAAAAAATCAGTTGAGGCTTTTGATATCAATCATTGCAAGTTTTCGTGGAAACATCAAACATTACCTGTAGTTCCCCGATAAACACCAGTGGACGAAATAAATACTTGCCGGAAATAATCTACTTTATGGCGACACGTAAAGACGTTAAAATTAACTACAAATATGCATGTCCAGCTGCCAAATAATCGATCAGCTGAAATATTTTCCGATTTGATGCCAGTTGATTTGACCTCAGGACGAATTTTATTGCCTCATACTTTCTGCAATTTAGTGACGTCAAAAGTAAATTTTTAGAAAGTCAGGAGATCAAACGATTTAAATTCAGTTCCTGTAAAACTTATATAATAGCCAGGTATAACCCCCATAACATCAACAATATAATCAAACCGGTAAGTTTTCCTGGCTCTTGCCTAACAAAACTATAGTATAGACACCAACTATATCTACTACAAAACATAGTAGAATAACTAAATTGCAATGGAGATTAAATACTATTACAATAACTACTGTCTGCCGGGGACAAATCAACCATGTGTTAATAAAATACGGTCTCGGGACATCTAAAATTGTTAGAAAGAATTATCAATGATAAGGCTGTAATTATCATTTTTTAAGCAAGCTTAAAATATCGTTTAACATGCAATCGATGGCTACAAAATTGATGACTTTAAGAAATTTACGACGAACAAAAAATATTCAGAGACATGGACAATTATAATCACAAGGAACTACCACCTAGCTTCAACAATTCGATAATTTTATGCTACCATACAAACCACTGAACGCAGAAAAGATGCTAATTTGGTAGGTAAAACTCAGTAAAATCAAACAAAATTATTTGATCAAGGAAAGAGGGACACGTCAACACTTATGAGACTTTCCAATATTTAAGTGAAAATAACGTTGCTAAGGAAACTCAATAATATCTAGTGATATTTAGACATAACACACTTTACAAACTGTAAGAGACCGTCTCTTATAGTTTCTTTAATTTTATACTGCAGAAGAAGAGGTATACCATACTTTGAACCTCATAGAAATGTTCATGAATTTAGACAATAAAAATTAGATATCGCTAATTTCGAAATTTTGAAACCTTTGGAATTTGTTTGGCTGGACTTAAAACAGGTTTTCTAATAGTTCTCTAATATAAAAAAAATTAGCAATTACAATTCCCGGAATATTGTCAGAAATATCTCAGTGATTTTCCAGAATGTTTAAAATTTGTCTATATTTAAACTGCAGTGAATATGAAACTTAGGTGGGCCAACATTGCATGGCAAGAGTGATGCCATCGGAAGTTTTATATTGCAAGCAACTGGACCTGGTGAAAGAACTGCAAAGAAAAAAAATATGGAAATCTAAAAAATGCTTCAGCAAATGAAGCAGTCAAACTGACCGAAACAATTGAGTATATTTAAAGCTAGAAAATGAAAAACTGAAAATTAATCGTACCACAAAAGAAATGGAGCTCAGAAGTTAAACTATCACTCCGGTAAAGATGCATTATAAGATTGGGATAAAAATTTAATCCTTAAAAAAGAAAAGAAACTCGCCAGGAAGAATAATAAAAAGGAAATGGTAGCAAAAGTACAAGTACTGAACCAAAACCGGATTAATTTGAGGCCAATCAACTAAAAGGTATTGAATCTACCCAAAATACTTCAACGAAATTGGTTTCCCTGAAATTCCGGAATTTACGAAATATTGTTCTAAGACAAAGAGCGTAAAGACTCGCGGTAAACGACTAGAAAATGAATACCCTTATCAATAAATTTAAATGTTGAAAAGTATCAAAGGATCAATTTTATGTGTACAAGCAGGATCGTGACTAACTGAAAATGCAACTCCGACAACACAATCTGACACAAAATGTTAAGTCAGGTAATTACATTATTTAGAGTAACAATCTGGAATGTGAATGTGATTATGCAAAACACCGCTTAGAAACAAAAAGAGAAGAAGAAATAATCCAAGTATCCGTTTTAAGGATTCACATGCATAAAATTTAATTTCTCTAACATATTGTCCCCCACGGCATAATTTAATAAAGAAAATCTTCTCTTACTGAATTTAAATCTCTATAGGACATGATTTTATAATTGAGGTGACTTTATGGCTAAAAACACCCATTAAGGATTAGACTTTCAGCTCAGAGACGAAGCTTATATATCAGACCTAATAAATTCTTATATATCAAGAGGATATAGAATATCTCAGAACTACATTCACATGGAAAACAATGAATTTTTAGCATCGAAATACTCACCACTGTCATCGTTCCAGTCATTGGAACGATCACTTTCATTCCGAAATCAAATATGCTAATTACTAATTACTATTGACTATGTGCTAATTACTAAGAAAAGGTCTCGAATCATCCAGTGATCACTTCTAAGCTAAGATGCAGATTTTTTGTAGAGGTCAGGGATCAGAGGAATATGAAACTAAAAAATCATTATGGAAACCAACGACCATTTTGATGATATTGACGCTCTATGGAAGATATTGTAATCTTTGATGGTCAGTGCTGACCAGGAGTCTGTATAGGTGTGGTATGTATTAAACCCTTTAATGATTGTTTTGAAACGGGATCTTTATATTCGAATACTTTGTGGAACTATCATTTCAACCTTGTTTGATTAGTATACGGAAAGCGTAAATTGATGGGAGCCGCGATGTGCCTTATCCTTAAAAAAAGAAAATCGCTTAAAATATAAAAACTATCGCGGCATAGTTTTCCTGTGCACAACAGACAAATTACTGTCTTATACCTAATAATATAGGAGAGAACCAGTTCCCTGACGGAAAAAATGGTAGGTGACTACGAAAGACGTTTTTGCCTGAATCAGTCAGTCACTGATTACGTGGAAAATATGGCAAATGTGTGCGATTATGAAAAATGACAGTAATGCAGTTACAATGTTGTGTCAGAGATGAAATCAAGCTATCTCGATTTTTTCCAATTAGCTCTGGAGTACGGCAAGGCGATGCTCCGTCCTCGGTATACTTTATTCTTATGTTAGAATTTCTCTTTCGTAAAAGTGAAATACCTCAAGACAGTATCTTGTACCGTTAGTTCAACAAAATTCTGGCATATGTAGATTTTATCTGTGTTATTGAGCTGAATGGCAATGGGGCCAAAAAATAATTGGGTCCATTTGTACAATTCTCAGCTTCCGTTGGTCTCAAAATCAATGAGTTCAAAAATATATATGATCACTGGTTTCTTATATGATCACTGGTCAAGTATAAAGGTGTGAGAGTTGGACCCTGGCGGATGAGTATGAGTGTTATTCAATGATCTTATTAAGAGAAAAATCATGCACATGATATATATATATATATATATATATATATATATATATATATATATATATATATATATATATATAACCCCAAACGAGCAAATGACGACTCTTACCGAGTTTTATTCAACCACGAGATTATTAATTTAATGAAAATTCATAATCTCTTTCATGAATTAAAATGACAGCCAATACGCTGGCTCAGTCACGTTCTGCAAATGATCTTTAGCAAATTAAGAAAAAATCTCTGAGAGGGGATTTCGTGCCTTGAGGTAAATAAAGACTTATCTTCTTCAGGTTGTCTAGAACAATACGAAGAACAGGCTTGGGATCTCATCTGATGGAACCAAACTGTTGACACGGTACGGACTTGAAACGGCTTGTTTTTGTGATAAAAAAAATGATCACGTATCTGCCTATAATTTGTTTTTTCTTTTTTTAAGATTTAATTGTTTACGAAGCAAAATAGCAATGTTTCTTGCTCCGGCCAATATATTGGCTGGAGATATATTGATCAAATATTGATATCAACATAAGTACTTTTAGCCTACATGTGTCTTCTATAAAATTGATATTCGGTATGTTATGAAGTTTTAAACATAGTAATTTATAAATTTAATCGTTTTATAATCCTTATACAAAAGATTTACAAAATTCAGTAACCAATTTGTTCTATATACCAATTTCGATAATGTCGAGTATCACTTTTATGTTATTGAAATATGGATGTTGCTATTCTATATTATCTACATATTATAGTAAAATGCCGTAGTGATTTTAACTTTTAATCCTATTTGTGGGCTCACACCAACCAAACGAAAAAAAATAAATAACCAAAACCAAACAACTGGAATTATATTGTAAACTATAAATTTTAAAATTTTAAACAAAATGTGTTCGTTCTTTTGCCAAAAACACCCACTTAAATTAAAAAAAAAAACTGTATTGTAATAATAACCAACACAACAAAAATAATAACAAATACTGGTAGCAACAAAATATAGTTAAATCTAAATCTATCTCTAAAATTCAATAATTTATAGTTTCTTGTACAGTCTAGTGTATTATCTATAGATGTACATTATATATTTTCTACTTTAATCCTTTTGTTAGACTTTTACCATGTTAGAAGCTAACTATAAAATAATATATTTTATTTATTCTCACAACGTTCATTTCTTCCTTTTTGTCGGAAAAATCTTTTTTCCACTCTATACAAAATCTATAAACTAAAGAAAATGTTTTTCAACTAAAAATTCATTTCTCTATATATATATGTATAATGGGTATGTACATATAGATATATATACATGCATGTGATACAAGATTTTCATTACTTTCTTTCTAAAAATAACAACAATGGAAAATTGTTTAAATTTTTATTTGTATTTGTGTTATTTTTTATTTCAATTTATTTATTTTTTTTTATTTTTATTTTTTTTTTAGTTTGGTTTGACAATTTTGTGTGTGTTATAAATGGTCACCCCGAAAAGAAAGTTAAAATTTTCGGGTTACTTTTTTAGTATTTTTGTTGGTTTAGTTTTAATATCACCTTGATTACTCCAAAAAAAAAAACAAAAAATGTTACTATCGAGGTTAGAGTTGGTATTGTGTCTAAGTTTAAAATGAACAAACAGTTTTTTTTTTTTGTGGCAAAAATTTCGAAAATAGAATCTAATGTAGGAGAAGAGAACACACACACACAACAAGTAATAAAATTAAATAGAAAGTCTATTGTTTAGTAGTGTACACTACATATAGTATTTGTTATTTTAGCATCTAAGCTTTTGAAAAATGTAAAGAGGTGTTTCGGTTTTTTTTTCGTTTTTGTTTCTACATTTTGGTGTGTGGTTTAACAGTAAAAGAATTTTTCGTTTGGTTTTGTTCTCGATGAAAATATATATTTGGGAAAATACTATTATAGGTAACACTGGTAAATGGAAATGAAATTACTGCATTTTGTTATTTGTTGCAATAAAATGCAACATAAGGTTAAATGATTTTTTATTATGTTGAAATGTGTGTATATTCAATTTTGTTTTTTTTACCTCAGTTTCTTTGAAAATATATACATGTATATGTAAAATATATATTTTGGTAAATTTGTGCTTTTAATTTTGGTCTAATGAAACATGGTTGTAAAATTTTCAAATGGTACTTACGTTAATTTAATATTGGAAATAATATTGGAAATAATTCGTTCGTTGGACCATGTCTTTACATGAAAGGTACCAGTTTTGTATAAATACAATCGACAATCATGACAAAACAAATTAATTTACTGATTAAGTTTTACTAATACTTTTAGTATAAACAGACCCATAAATATTGAACATGATATATATATATATATATATATATATATATATATATACATATATATATATATATATATATATATATATATATATATATATATATATATATATATATATATTTATTTATTTTTTTATTTTTTTTATATTTAGTTTTATGCAGAATGCATTTTCTTGACAAGGAAGACTACCACAATCGAATGCAGAGATCCATATCATCATGCTGCTTTCGTAAATTGAAGAAAACTCTATTGCCACAAATGATCAAAACTACTACACAAGCCATAAAGAAGATCAACGAAATATTTGGAATACCAACACGCAAACTAATAGTATCAAATCTAATTGTATCAAGACTTTACGGGTTACCAAAAATACACAAGGATGGCAACAAAATGAGACCGATTGTGGGAAATATTAATGCACCATCCTATAAAATTGCAAAATGGCTAGTCTCGGAGTTTAACAAATATACATCATCCGACGGATTAAGTATAAGAAACAGCTTCGAATTCGTGAAGAAAAAAACATATCAAACCCAAAGATGACGAAATATTAGTCCCTTTTGACATCATTTCATTATGCCTAAATGTACCAATTCCAAAAGCATTAACAGTACTCAACAATTAGATACAATCACTCAGAGAAAGCTGGAATATGGATGGACCTAAACTAACTTCTATACAACAACGAGTTCTACAAACTAACACACGGCACCAGCTTGGGAAATCCATTGTCTTGTTTCATCTTTAGCGCCTTCATCGGGCATTTAGAGTCACATTTGAAACAAGCCAAAAAATTGCATGAACTATGGTTCAGTTACGTAGATGATGTATTTGCAATCATGAAAAGCTCGGAGGTCGATTCTGTTTTGGAATATTTAAACAATCAATACGAAACTATCAAATTCTTGGTAGAAGTAGTAAGTAATAAAAGCTCAATAAAATTAAAGATAAATAAAATAAATCAACTTCGTTAAGTGTTTTTCTAATTTGTTCTTTCTTTCAAAATATTTGTGAAACTTTGGGTGGTTTAAGTTAGGAAGTCTGTTTTTTTCTAAATATATATATATATATATATATATATATATATATATATATATATATATATATATATATATATATATATATATGTAAATATATATATATATATATATATATATATATATATATATATATATATATATATATATATATATATATATATATATATATATATACCCAGGCAACAAATTTAGGTTTCAAAACCGTTTAGAAACGGTTTTGAACCTTTGGTTTCAAAACGAAACGTTTCCAAAATTAAGCGCAGTAACGTATCTGAAACGTTGGAGAAACTTTTTGGTAACCCGTTTTGTCCAGGTTCAAAAAAACCATTTGGGATTTTTATGCATGTTTTAAAACGTTTTTGAAACGATTTTATTTTACTTTTAAATTGATAAACGTTCCTAATAAACGGTTTAATAACGTTAATGTGCAGGTTTTTATTCAAAATTAAACGTTCCAAAAACGATGCGTGTGGACCACCGAAAGTGGTCACGTTAGTAACCTAGACATATATTAAAGTACTTCTAAAACATCAAAAATTCTATTCGATGACGATCTTGGAAATACTATTCTTTTAACATTTGAAATTTCAATATTTTGGATGTTATTATTAGTTTGATCCACTCTTGACTATGCCATTGATTGTTCAGGATATTTAAAACTATTCTGAGTTTAATCATCTTAAAATATTGGTTATTTCTGTCGATTAAAGCTAACATTTAAGGGTGCTCGTTCACCAAAATAAAATATTAAATTTGTAACACTTTACGTTTCCAACTGTTCTATAAACTATTTCACTAAGAATTTAGAAAAGAATTAAAATATGTTATCAGCTTGTGGAAATAGTAGATTAGTGAAACGGTTCTGTTCGGAGAAATTGTTAAATGTAATGTTGTTCAGTTTTGTTCGAAGATAGTATTCAATGAAACGGAGAAAGGTGTTTTTATAAGTAACATTTAAGTAAATATCGCTTCTATAAACACTATCACAGAACCTAACGCAATGTAAAATAATAAACACTTACATGGTTAATGTTCCACATAATAATGCACCAGGACTGGGATTTTCCACACGCTTCACGCAAGTCACGTTTTTTGAGCGACTTTTAGCTAAACGCGAGAAAAAACGATTTTGCACAATATGAATAGACACTCGATCTCGCTATTATTAGCTATTAGAAAAATAGCGAGATAATTTTATGGTTTAAAATAAATAAATATCAACAATATTTGTGTTAATAAGATGGTTTTTTATGCAAAATATTTATTTATATGTTATTAACATAATTTAGATATTCAACTTTACACAATGCAAAGGATTTCAAGTGCTTAAAAACCAGTTCACAAAAACACATTAAAAATTTGAATTTGACAATTTTATTTATACAAATGTAAACAATAATAAATATTTTTAAAAAAATTAATTTTAAATATTGTAACAATTTATTATTGATAAAACATTTTGTGATAATTCATTTTAAAATTGTATTAAACAATTTAAAAATTATTTATTAAGTTTTATTTAAAAAAAATATTTATCACGAAATACACAAAATGTTAGACAAAAATTTATCAATTTGACAATGTATCATAAATTGCTCAATTTCTTTTATCGATTTGTGCAAAATAGAAAAAAATCTGACGGGCAAAACTAAATGGTGAGAAATTACAAAAAACAATTCTATTCTTGGCGATTGTGCAAAATCCCACTCCAGAACAAAATCATACGACATTTTAATATGTATGTACTTACAAACACCTGTTTAAATAATTCACTGAAATCCAAGCACCGATACTATCACACTACACAATCACTAACTATTTAAATAATTTTTTACATTATTTAAATTAATTTTTCTAGAATCACAGCTTAAATCACAACCTGCCCCATTGAATTTTGTAAAATTAATAAAAAATACTACATGTATTATTTTATAATAAGATCGTTTCAGAAAGAGGTTTTTCAAATGTTTTTAAAACTTATTAAACACGTTTTAAAATAGGATAAACTGTAAACATCATAATCCATAATTTTTGCAGTTTGTTCGATTTATAAACAGTTTTAATATGTTTTAAATACGATTCAAAACTCTACTTTAAAACATTTCTAGAAACATCCTTAAAACGTGCTTAAAAAACTAGACAAAAATATTTAATGCAGAATTAACATAACAAAATCGTTTCAATATTACTGAAACAAAACCATTAATTGCAACTCAACTGTTTTAATAACGTTTTAATAAAACCAAAACAATTAGAAAAATATTTTTAAGTTTCAGTTTTTAAAACCATGATCTAGTATATTTTGAAAACGTGTTTTAGTAACCAAAAGGATTTTTAGAAACTTTGGTTTCAAATTGTTACTTGAGTATATATATATATATATATATATATATATATATATATATATATATATATATATATATTATATATATATATATATATATATATCTATATATATATATATATATATATATATATATATATATATATATATATATATATATCATTGCATTGGGGTCATTGCATTTAAGTGATTTTGGTGGACCTGCACCTTCTAGATGGCCTCCCAGTGAGATTCTTCAAATTAATAATAATATTATATAATAAACCCGAGTATTGATGCAGTATTTCCATCTCAGCGGAAAATGATTCCTATACCTAAAACGTCTCACCTTAAACTGATTAGCGACAAGAAACCTAGTAGTGTTTTGCCAGTGTTAGCTAAAGTGATTGAAACTTTATTGAAAAATCAAATTACCGAATGCTTTAATACTAACAATATGTATATTCAATTACAATCTGGTTTCCGAGCTAGGCATAGCAAAACGACAAGTGGCAATAAATGCCATAATTGACTATCAGTCCAACAAAATGTCTCTCAAATTCCTTCGCTATATAACCCAGACACTACTACGATAACCTCATACAAGTACCTAATACAAACTCACTCACAGTTTAATTTTAAAATCCTACGAGAAACAGAATATCTTGGCCATGTAATAACACAAGACGGTGTTAAACCAAATATGAACAAAAAAATTAGATTGACCCCTATAGAACTACCAAGGAATTTTAACAATTGTTGTTTTAATAAAACAACAAATCTTTTTTATAAGATCATAAGCTGGGGCAAATTCATGATGAGGCTGATCAATTCCTGCTCGTCAATCTGATCGAAAAATACTAACCATATTAACCAAGTCGAGATGAGAATAATTTTAGAGGATGATATAAAAACATCAATCTTAAAGAGCAGAAAGTGATCGATGACCAGGTGAAAGAATGCAGTTAAAGTATAAAATTGTGAAGCCAAATGTTTCAAATTATTCAAGTCGAGTGTTGCTGGTTAATATGAAGGATGAAATTAAAACACTTTGCGTTTATTTCAGAGCGTTAATCTGCATCAGAAGAGAGTTGATTTGGCCTTGTGTAAGTAAATATTTTATACCCCTTTTTGTGCAACATTTTCACTATAATAATTCGATTTTCACTATAATAATTAGGTCCAAGTTAGTCAAGATTTATATTTCAAGTAGATAAGGTTACTTTGCTTTAATCATGCATTTTTTTAAATTCAAATGTTTGTTTCGATGTAAATAATACAATTCAATCGATAATTAACCGCAGATGCCTTCATTAATGCCATCAGAGATAACCAGATGAAATTGCATCTTAAAATATTTGAACGATCAGAAGACAAACGCAAGGTGTCGAGAGTGGTAGGTCTAATTTTCAGTCAAATTTTACCATAGTCACTCTATTACGAATTGTACAGAACCAAAAACCGGTTTAAGGATAACAATTTAACAATCAGGAAGCCCCACTAGAAAGATGGCAGCAGATGGGTGCACTGAAGAAGGATAGTAAGTAAGATTATTGATCTTACTTCATAAATGAATACCAGGAAAATTAAATTCAATTATATTTTAAAGGCATAAAAAATTGGAAGAAGTCTGAAAATTTTCCGGGGTCACAACTGTAACATAAAATTATTACACATTAAATTATACTCCTATCCAAAAAGCGCCAAGACGATTTCCATACTATACTGAAACCAAAAGATGCTAAAGGGTTAAAAAAATGAATCGTCATGGAATAATCAAGCAGTTAAAATGAGCCAGCCCAACGATGACAAAACACGACAGTTTCCTAATTACCACGAATTGATGACACAATTGATATACTTTTAAGAGCCAAATCTTTATTTACGTTGAATCTCATAGGCAGGTAAAAACATGTTGTAATTCATGGAAATGATAAAAAGAAGACAACGTTTAATGCAGAATATTGTTTGTACCAATTTCAGCAAAAACGAGGTTAACTACACGAGTCACCAGTCAAATGAAATACGAACTACGGGAAAACATAGTACACGAATACGAACTGATCCCAAAAATCTAGCAGTCATAGAAAGATGGCCGACACCAAGGAACTTTCATTAGCTAAACATTCTTTTAAGAATATGCTCATACTACCGACTAACTAAAAAATCTCAAAAGTTCAACTGGACCAAGGAGTATCAAGACACGTTCGTAGACAAATAGTAAAAACTCTGCACAGCTGCAAATTATAGCACATGCATGCACGTTGGGTGAACTTTTTTCAAGACATTAACGCAATAAGAGGATGAAAGCATTCATATTAAAAAACCAAAAAGGTATACAGAATAGGTAATAGTTTCGAACACTTCCATAAGTACCTGTATGAAAAGGAGTTCCTTCTTTGGGCAGAGGAAAAAATTACAAGATAAATAATTCTAGTTAAAAAAAAATGTGATAAATGTGGAACATGACAAAGCAACTCAGTGGCAAAAAATTTGCCACTAAACGTGCAACCATGAAACGTTTTTAGGCGCAGTGGCAAGCATTAAAATAAATGATTGATTATTCTTAACACGTTGTGGATCAACTGAAGACTACAAAAAATCGTTAACCAGCAAATCGTGCTGAAGACCGGTGTATGTTGTTTTAGAATTGCATATCATAATTCATAGTTTGAGCGCCATTCAATCAAATCTTAATGTATAATGCAACATATATAAAGTGTAAAGATTGTTTTAGTAAATGAATACAATGATTTTCGATCAAGAAGATCGACCAGTTGCTTGCACATTTGTGAACAACTAAACACTAAGAAAACAAGGACTTGACCATTGCACACTGACACAGTCAGATAAAATGGTAAAAAGTTTTAACAAATATTTGAAGAGCAACTACGGAATGAAATATCGTTGTGCAGTCGATGACACGAGAGGAAACTTACCAGGGATGGTCGCTTTTGGTAGTAACCTTCTACTGTCATGCAATATAAAAGTATTATCACCTAAAACTGCACCAATCACCAAAACAGAAATATGTTATCAACCTAAGAGAAAATATGAAAAAAATTCAAGCCTTATTAGACATAATAAAGTAAAGGCCAGCGATCGAATAAAATCTCCGCAGTTGCAACAGACTAAGGAACATAAAGGTAGTCAACATTGACTGAATGAAACTTTAGATAGCTGCAGGAGAAGCTGAATCTCTTTTGGCCAAACAGAATTGCAGTAGAGGTAATATCACAATTATCATAAACTAACACCAACTAAAATAAAATACCTGAGTTGGTCCAAGCAGAAAAGGCGCAACATATTGCAATGACATATCTGGCAGGGTGCCAAATACAAAAAGGTTAAACGTAGTTTACTTATGAAGTTTCTGATGCTTTTATCAATAACGTACTTTAATAAACTAATACGATTCGCAAAAAAGGGCAAAAGAAAACAAAAATGATAGAGGGCACAATGTGATTTATGTGAAAATAAGAAATTATATTTATGTTAGTATGACGACACAGATGCATCTAGTAAAACTCACTCACACATCGACATTTTTGAAGTTATAATACATTTGTATGCATAAGTACGACAAATTTGCTGCGGTGATGAGTTTTTATTTAACCAGTAAACGAGTGATAATAAAGATCTTTAGTGAAATTCAGTTTGTGTTAAAGTTATATATATATATATATATATATATATATATATATATATATATATAAATATATATATATATATATATATATATATATATATATATATATATATATATATATATATATATATATATATATATATATATATATATATATATATTCTGTAACGAAATATAATCAAAAACACTGTGCAAAAAGTTTTTCCTAAAAACTTAACACAAAAGGTAACTTTTGTTTTATTTTTACTCTAGCATTTTGTTTTGAAGTTTGATTTAAATTTTTTTTTTTGTTATTCTCGAGTAAAAAAGGTAGTTTATCGTATAGAAATGTGCTATTGAAATAGAAAATAAAAGTTCGATGATTGTTAACATATGTGAACCTCAAAAGTTTATTTTATTCATTATACCTATATACCATTATGTAGACGTATATATAGATTTTGAAACGATATCGGAACAGTTTGATAAGTGAACAGGTAATAAATTAACATAAAGGATACAGGTTAAACGGAATTGAACTATTTTATGTTATATTTAAATAAAAATAAAACAAAATAAAATAACCATATCACTTTAATTATATTAAAGTAATTATTTCAATAGGCAAAATAAATTGCAAATCATTAAACATAATTTTAACAACTTTGTGTAATAACACTAAATATTCGTTAGATGTATCTAACGAACTATATGTACTACTGCTGCTGTGTATTCCCTACATAAATATATATCTAAAATATGAAATCATAAATTAAATTACCATCACTTTACTATATATCCATTCAACTATATATGAATTTAAACTAAATATAGTGATGCAGAAAAAAAAGCTGAAAGCTTTGAGTTAATAAAAATTCAGTAACCAAAGGAGGAAAACCTCTTTAAAAAAAATAAAATTTCTTTTTTCCATACTATAAATGCTTTAAAAGGAAGCATATAAGAATATTATTTTATATAAATAAGTATATATTTATATACACATAATATTGATGTAATATGCAATACTGTAAAAAAGCTTATTTATTTTTATATTATTAAAATAAATTTTAAATATTACAACGGACTTGTGATAACACATGGAAGAGTGGATGCAAATAGAAGAACATAATCTTTAAAATGATTTCTTGTCTAGAGTGCGCTTGTGTAACGTTTTTTTTTTTTTTTTTATAATTTGTTTTGCATTTGCATATAAATATCTTTTTACCAGTCGAGAAAGAAATCTACGTACATGGTGTAAAAGAGTATTTATCAAAGATTTTCCACAAAAAAATAAAATACATAAAAATAATGTTTTAAGTAATATTTTTCCATCTTTGCCAACATTGCTTTATGTCTAAATCGATATATGTATATGTTCTTTTGTTTTAAGTTGTATAGTTTTTTATTTAAATGTCTAACGCTTTATGCAAGTTGGTTTCTTCTATGTAGAAACGTTTATAGCAACAGAGTTCTTAAAATTCATTTTTTTTATAACAAGTGTTTTGGAAATTAAAAAGATATCTGAATGTTTTAATCGGTTACCCAGCTTTTACACGAAATAAATACATAGTAAATATGTATGATAAACCATAGGTATTTTGTTATGTACGTGTCACTTAGATGGTATTGGATAAGTATAAGAGTTGCTAGAAGCAACGGAATTTAAAGTAAAAAAATTTGTCATGATAAATGTCACAAAATAAATGTTATCGTACACCGCGATATTTTTGTCGACTTGGCGCTTGTTTAAAAGCTTTTATATTCTGTAACTCAATTCTTTATCGATTTTTTGGAAGATATTAAATTGCAAAATTAACTCCCAAATCGTATTAAATTTTTATAGTTTAAATAAGATAAATGTTCTAAAAAAATATCTTAGTTTACAATAGAACGAGTTTAAGATATGATTTTTGGATAGCTAAAATGTTTATCGAACAAAAATTTTGTTTGGTGTGAAAGATATTTGCGTTAGACAAAACAATACTTTAGCATTGTGATGGGTTTATTTTCTTGTGAATAACGAGAATATTATAAACTTTAATTAAATTTAACTTAAATTCTAAGGTTACTTGTTCAAACATTTTCATTATAAAAATAAAAACAAATATACATCGGGCCCTGCTCAAAAGCAGAAGTCTGCCTATCAACATATCCAAAAAGAGCAAAATAATAATAAACAAGTACAAAAACCCGCAAATGATGCCCTTACCAAGGAAAACAATACTGCATCCGACACAAAAAAAACTATCCAAAAAAAATTTAATAATTACATCACGGAACACGGATACAAATAATCTAAAAAAAAGAGAAGCATTACAAATAGTTACTCCAAAAATAGCTGAAAAATAGCTACTCCAAAAATACACCTATGGTCTTTAATAATACAAATTAGAATAGACCAACTACGGTTATCACCCAAAAATTACATTGGCGCTAAACATGTAGTGAAATGTTTGGATTAAAACTTACTGACACAATGCGACAGTTTTACAACTTCACTCCGATCTTCAAAACAAAATCAGATCCATAAAAAAATTCAATGTTAAAATTTTTAGCTAACTTAACCAAACATAATGAAGCAACAGCAATCATAAACTCTAATACCAGCACCGAAGGCAATACACAACGAAGGCAATACAATCACTGGACACAACAATAATACAATTCTTGACAAACAATGAGTCAATCAGAAATGTTGATGAATACTCAAATCTAGTGGAGTAGCTTTTAGAGTAAAAGGTATAATGTGATAAACACAAACGACCGGTCAGAAAATATGAAACTGTTAGGTGCATAGGTTCAATCACATAATGATCGCGCTAGGCGGAGTACTAAATTCAAAACAAAGACAGTGGGAAAATTTAGTATCAAACACTATAGTGGTGAGAAGCTTCTTCAAACTTGTTCTTACTACAAACTTATTATCTAATAATATATATAATTTCTAAGATATGGTTTGCTCAAATAGTGCCCGATTCCTGAAAACACTCGATTTCAAATCTGATCATAAAGCAATTGATCTAACTTAACTTGAGAATCCGAGACAACCTTCCAAACAAATTTTAAACTGCAGATCAGTAGAATTTAGAACTAAATTTAAAAAATACAAAAACTCTCTCCGTAGAACTCTACATAGAAACAGCTTCTTACCTATATCCAAAACAATAAAATTGCAAATTATAGAAATGCAAACACGCTATTAAAACAATTAATTCACATACTCTACGAAAATCATTGGAAATCAAAACTAATAAGCATTATAGACTAAATAATAATAGTCTTGGGGAAATCAATCAGATATTCCATCACCTTTGTATAATCAAATCCCCATCAAAACCTTACTATATGCTGACAATATCCTAATATGTACATTAAGGAAAAACATCAAAAAGGCAGTAGAAGAATTAAACAACCACCTACAAATATTAAACAACTATTTTGAAAAATGGAAAATCAAAATAAACTTAACGAAGAATGAAGCAATCTACTTTAAGGGTAGTGAAATTCTCCCAAAACAACAAAATAAGAGTTCAAAAAATATTCAACTCAAAACCATCACCAAAATCAACAAAAATATTAAATACCTGGGGATAATACTTATGGATAACCTAAAACCATAATTCAGTAGTCTCCAAAAAAAAAAATTAAGTTAATATGCTATAAACAGCTGATAAGAACAATATGGACTTTTAGTACTCTTGCATGATCTGACCTATTATCCTGTCAAATTCCAAATTTTTGAAAGAAAAATGCTAAGAATGTGCACCAACACCAAATATAAAAAGGACTCATACGAAATCATCAACATTGCACAAAATTGCGAAAATAATCAGAATTGATAAGGTACTGTTTTAAAACTAAATATTATCAAAACTAAAATAATTTTGATACTGTCAATCATCACGATGGAGTTTGCAAAACATAAACAATTTTTTTTTCAAACTTGTCATTTTCCAATTTAAAGGAAAATATCACGAATTTTGTCAAGATAGTTTACGCCTATAGTGTACAGATCTCATTGCACCGACAAATTAAATCAAGCACCTGTAGATTCTATTAAAACAGCAGAAGTACGCACTGCATGATTATATTAACACTTTGTAATGTAGGATGAGAACATTAAAGTAAGTGAATGCAAATCCATAAATGTAACATTCACAATAGGAAAAGGCACTTGTCCACTAAAGCAATTGTGTTAACAGCAAATAATATAATCCAATGAAGTAAATTACTAAATTACCCATATCGAAAAATGATATGTTTATGAATGTTTTATAAGTCAACGAGATTTGATCAAGAAGCAAAATATTTCAATCATGCCAACGAAAACGAAAAACATGTACTAAATAAATATACGTACTAAATGTCTCGGAAATTATATTCCCGGCCAACAACTGAAGTTAATATATACGTTTTATCAATGTCGGGAAATATTGAAAACATTTTTCCAAAGTATAGGGAATCCAAAAATCATTTCTGCTGAAATTCATTTTCACCTTAGCGGGCACATAAAAATCACTCGTGATAATTGGGAAGTCAAAACATCCAAAAAGAGTGATTGTTTGGTGTGGAATAAGATCCAAAGGCGTCAAACGGCCATTTTTTTCGATACAAACCAAGGAGAAGCACCAACTGATTTTTGTTTGCAGATTTTTTATTCCTTTCGATTAGAGAAACATTTGGGAAAAGTTTGATTTTAACCTAAAACAAATTTTTTGGCATGGTCTGCATAATTATCGAGCGTGAACTATACCGAATTCTTTTAATATACTGTAAGATGTATTTTTGTTTACTTTTATCATTTATGATGATTTAAGATGATTCATGATGTTTAGCTTTGGAAAATGACAAGTAATTTAGCTTGCAAATTTTCGTGTTGAGTTTGAAGATGTCTAATATTTTTATAGCATTACCTGGTTCCTAATAAATTCCAGGATATTAATTATTAAGAGTTTCCTGTTTTTGTGACTAGATACTAACGTTAAAATAATCATACAACTAAAGGTAACATATCTTTAATCTAGTGCTATTATTTTTTTTAATGACCTTTATTTATTTAAGACATGTTTATTATTATTTAAAATATACCTTGCCAGGCAATTTTAAAATCAAACTTAAGTTTGCTTACCATAAGATGAAAAATGTTAAAAAATACAAAAATAAACATAATCCTAAGAAGACCCGTAACAGGAATCATAAAAAGATCATAAAAAGAATCAACAGAATCTAAAGAAGAATCAGAAGAAGAATAAAAAGAACAACAAAAAAAAGTTACTTTACACAAATCTTAAGAAGAATCAAAAGAGAAATACTAAGACCCTAAAGGCATAATCAAAAGAAGGACCATAAGAAGAACGATAATAAAATCATAAGATGTACCAAAAGAAAAATCAGAAGAAAAGTCATAAGAAGGATCGTTTAAAGCATAATAATATAATTATACAAAGGATAGTAAGAATAATCATAAGACAAATTATAAAAAAAGTCACAAGAATAATATTAAATTAAGAAACAGAAAAATTAGAAAAAAATTATAAGAATCATAAAAATAATCATAAAAAGAATTTTAAGAGAAATCATAAGAAATGTTATAAGAAAGATCATAGGAACAATGATAAGTAAAATTGTAAGAGGCATCATATAAGAAGTCATAAAAAAGTCATAAGAAAATCACAAAAAAGTCAGAGTTAAGAAGAATCAGTCATAATTAAGAAGAATCATAAAATCAAGAAGAGCTGTAAGAATAACCATAAAACGAACCAGAAAAAGAATCATTTAACAAGAATCATAAAACAAGAATCTAAAGAAAAACCATAAAAAGAAAACATATAATAATCTTAAGAAAGAAAATCAGCGCGATCATCAGTAGTAGTGCAAGAATTCACAAGGGAGCTTCTCAAAATATTGTTTGACAAAATCTTGGCGCTGGCAAAATCTTGGTTTTTTAAAATCTTAGATTTGTAAAATCTGGATTTCCAAAATCATAATTCCACAATTCCTGGTTTTTAAAATCTTCAAAAAACAAAGAAATCTTGTTTTCTTAAACAAATCTTGGTTTTTGTGAAATTATGAAAAAAAGGTATTAAAACCGTTTTCTAAATTAACATTTTAAATAATCCTTAATGAGAAGACTTTATAACGCAATATTAGTTCAATGCGATTTATTTAGAAAATATCCTTGTTTTGAAAAAGTTCGGCTAATTCCCCAATTTTATGATTTATTTTTATATTTTCCCTAAATCAAATGTTTTGAAAAAAATGATAATGTGTACGAGCGAGTTACGTCGTCCAACAGTCCCACAACATACTAACATATACCACAACGACTTCACAATCACAATAACAATTACAACAACATTTACGATATAAAATCACTAAAATATTATTTGAATGAGAACCATAATTCATAATTAACCCCATGTTTTAAAAAACTACCATTTAATCAGTTATTATTGTCAATAAAGGTACTGAATAATGGATCGTATTTTAATAACTTGAAAATACTATTGTGAGCCCCCCCCACCAGCGGTAAGCCATAATATAAAAAATCAATATACGATTCGATCGAATAATAGTAATTCGCGGCCAAATTAATTAAAATTTATTTTTGAAAACCAAGATTTCATCTCCAATCCGTTTTCAATAGCCAGAGATTTATAAGATCGCATAGATTCATTTTTGACCATGAAAACAGCGTAACATTTTACCATTGATATGCAGATATCAGAGTATCTTTAAAGAATTTTAAAACTCTTGCGGACTCGAAAACTGCCGAATTCTTAATGCTCTTTCGAATCGGCAACCAGAAATTTTCTGACACCATATTGGCCAAGTTGGCAATTAACTCGACGTTCGAGACCAAAGTGATTTTTGGGCAGAAAGAATCATTTTTAGCGCTGCGCAGCAAGGTTTTCAAAATTAAAAAAGAATGTAATGAAAACGATATAAGCCACGTGGCCCGAGAGAGGCACAATAGCGTAAAATTTAAGATCATAAAATGCAACACAGAAGATTTAAAGATATTGCGGTATTCGTATAAAGTTTCAATGATTTGAAAGACTCTTCAACACTGAAAAAGCTGCTTTATAGATATTCATTATACGCAACGCTAAACTACCGGTGATTCTGCAAAAGTGCTAACGTCGAATCTTTATTCACTGGTCAACATCTGTAATTGAATACCAATGCAAGATATAAAATCTCGCTTAATTCTGAGGGCAGCAACTTCTGCATAGACCGCTTTGTCAGTAGCCAATGTACACGCTGTGCAATGATGCGAGTTATAAAAGTGAAGCAATTATTCTGTAGCAGGTCTCGCTTCTGGAGACAACTACAATAAAACTGACGAAATGAGCCACATCGTAGAAACAATGCAATTAGCACGGTCTAAAAAACCAAACAAAAAATGTATCACTTAACCTTTGATGAAACTAGAGAGTTAATGTCATATACAATCTAACTGGTTTTTGCAAGTAGACGACGCTTCCAACCAGTTGAAGCCAAAAAACACACATTGCCGCTTATTCCAGATCTAACATTTGCATAAAACTGGCTCTTAGGATATTCCAATAATTATCACGGCAGGTAAAGACAACAGGCAGCACTATAAAAGTTGGTACAAAGTGCGATTTTACACTCAAACCATCTAAATGTGTATTTGGCCAGAGTTATATCGAATTCCTGAATCACATTATTGATGAAACTAGAATCCAACAAAATCCAGCCAAACTGGAGGTTATACAACATTATAGCCACCACCAATGGACATTACTCAACCAGATAAAAAAGTACTCGCGTCTGGTTTGGCTTTCTTGCAGCCAACAAAATTATCGTCACAGACGATGCGTTCAGTTATATGGGTGGAGTGGTAAAATAGAAACTACTTATCCGATTAAAAATTTATTGAACAATTGAGTCAAGAGTATAGAGAACTACAGATCAATTCAGAGGTTGTCATGTGGAACCATGTGGAACTACAATTTAAAAATATTTTTTGCATTTTAATTTAATCTTAATTTCTAATGCAAATCAAAAGTGATCGCACCCAGTTTTACCTTATACAAAGTTTCAGAAAAACAATCGACCCTATTAATCTCTTAAACGATACGCAAAAGGGGCCAGAAAAAAAAGGCTAATAATGTTCAATGTTAAAAACATAAATTAGAGAAATGAATCAGCTACAATGTTGATGATGGTAGGCCCGAAATTGTGAAATACTTGATTTTGGAATCAATTGGTTTTGACCTTATTCTAAGCTACTGTATAAACTGATTTTACTGCAAGAAAAGCAACGATTTTTTTAATAACTATGCAATTAACATAATCGAATTAAAAACACAGCTAGTATCCATACAGCAAAATCAAAACACGCAGCAACATTTAAAAACCATATGTGTAGGCAAATCCACAATTAACTAGCACATTTGTATGTGTATAAGAACGACTTTATATCCGGATGCTATAGTTGTGTGATAATTTAGGTGACCGTTAATTTTGCTAATGGAAAAATACTGAGCTAAAAAATGTTGCATATGGAAACAACAAAAGTAGTGAAAAAAAGAGATTTACCTTGAAAAATAAATAATTGTTCATAATTTTCCTCAAAAAAAATAAAAAAAACCGTTAACTTCGAATGTTAAATGTACACAACACTACACTTTTATAAATGTAATAATATGCGTATTGCAAATAAAAAATAAAAAAATAATCCGATTTTCCACCAATGAAATAAAATCGGACGATATACATACTGCGACTTTAAAACTGATTCCCGTTATGAAACTAAATTTATGCACACAAAAGTTTTATAATCAGGGCACTTTATTGTTATACAAACTATGCATAATTAATTTAAATCTACTCATATTTCACCAAAAAAAGCACAAAACACTAAAATTTTAAAAGCACAAAACACTAAACTTGCATACCAAAAAAAAAAAAAAAGCTAGCACAAAATTATCTACGATGTACAGTGTACACCAGTTAAACGATGACTAATCGAGATAGAACATTGGCAAATCGAGCTTGTTTGATTTTTGAATTTGCTCTTATTTATAATTGCAGTAATAGCTTCAAGTAATTTTTGAAATCTGTGAGTTACACAAATTTTAGTATACATTTGTACGAGATCTATTCCAATATTGTTGACATTTATGCAATTTTTTTATCATTTAAACCTGAAATTTTATGTTTCTCTTCGAAAGTGGTCACTTTCAACTACTCCATTAAAAGACTAGGCTAAAATGTAAGGGTTGTCGGCCTCCTTCAGGGATTAGGCGTTGTGCTAACAGCCCAACCTGTAAAATCTCATTATTACCATAATGTAAATACACGTAGTACTACCATGGTATGTTAACCCATTGACGTGCTAGATGTCGCTTCTGGTATCGTCTTAAAATAATCAAAACATATTTTTATGTATAATCGCCTAAATGTCATATATTTATTCTAAATTTTGACGGTATTCTATCGACCTGACATCTGGAACGTCATTGGGTAAGCATCATTGGATACCTCATGGCCTGGCAAGAAATAAGACTAATCGGCAATGCCATCGTCGATAGTCGCTGCGGATTAGCTCTCTGTCAAAGAAATAACATGGATATGCATAAATCTGCCGTTAGTTTCTTAATTGACCACCGATTTTGTCCATTCGTGACTGATTTCAAACCGGCCAATAAAAGGATTGGCACACTCAGGTTTCATGGACCTCACTTTAATATAACGTTTGAGAACGCTCATGCCTCCACAGAAGAGAAATCAGATCACGTCAAGGAAAGTTTCTATGACGAACTCGAAACTGTCTTGGCCAAAATACGGGAACATAACGTTAAAAACCTGTTAGATGACTTCAATGCTCAAATTGGCAGTGCTGGCAGCTCATATCGTACCACACAGAAATCACAAAACATCCTTTTGACCAAAATGCATTTTTCGGGACTCAACAATATAAGAACCAAACGTGGAGCCAAAATCGACACAAAGCACTTCCTGAAAGTTGCTAAATTAAAATTTCACCTGTCAACCACATACAAGCAACGTTTTCAGCGTAACACATCAGCATTAAGTTATATAGTTACTCATATCACATTCTACTATAACAGGAATCTTGTACGACAACGAACCAGTTCCTAACTTCCGTTCAAGAACAATGGCTCATAATTAAATCAGAAGTAACTGATGCACCAGTGTCCACTATAGGCTGCAGTTTATCTAGACCTAAAAATCTTTGGCTGCGGTCGATGATTGTTTAAGGACAATTCAGGATTAAGATCACGAAAGTGAATGAAATCTATTAGAATAAACCAGGCCAACTCACGATGCCTACATAACCGCGAGGAAAGCCTCGTATTGGCTATATAGGCATACGAAAAGGAATTGGCATGAACAACAGGCATATAACATCCAAAATTCAGACCTAAGGGATAGATATCGATACATAAGAGAAATATTTACAGAATTCCATTCACGTAGCAGCCTATTCGCAATAAAACAGGAGAGTTACGTGGACACTAAACCCATCCTACAAGCGTGGAAGATTTATTTCTCTTGAAAAATTAATTAACCACCTGCTAAGGACAGTATATGCACCGAAATGCTCAAATATGGTTGCGATCATATATGTCACCGCATGTTTGAGCCTGTAGCTACAATTTAGTCAACAGAAAACATCCGAGAAGAGTATAAGATGGCTTTTATAAATAACTACCGCCGTATCGCATTATTGAAAACAGGCTACAAGGCCACCGTAGTCGCGACGAAGTTAACAACATACAGCGAGAGGATCTTGGATGATTACTAATGCGGTTTTCGTCCAAACAAATCAACGACTGATGAAACTTTCACTCTGAGGATGGTCCTAGAGGAGTGCTACAAAAAACAGTTTCCTGTACATAGTCTATTCGTAAACTTCCAGCAAGACGTCTCATTATAGACCTATCATTATATAGAATATTTCAACCGTCAACTCACCATTGCGCAGCGCAGCTGTCTATATTACAAACCAATCCAGCTATTGGCATACGCTGACGACATTTTAATTCTGGTTGTCAACGTCATCTCACTGAAAGAAGTCCTGTTCCCCTTAAAAATGTCCACCCCGCAAATTGGCCTTCAAATCAATGAAGCGAAGGCCAAATATATTGGCACCGCGACCAAATATATTGGCACCGCAGACACGCGGAGACTTCATTTCCGGAGAAACACAATATGAGAGGATGAGTGAGTTCAAATATCTAAGATCATTGATCACCAAGCACCGAGGACCACAACGGGCTACCGAGCATTTTACGCCAAATTAAAGTCTTCAAGTCTCCCTATTTATCGCGCAAAGTAAAACTGGACATATAACGCGCTGATAAGACCAGTGATCACCTTTGGTTGTGAGTCTTGGACATTGAAAGCACAAAACGTCCAAAACGTTTACGGTGAAAAAAGGGTTAAAATTGTCAAAAAAAGTGACTCGAGTAAATGAAGGCACGAGCATAAAATATTAAAATCGTCAAATGATTTTCTTTCAGAAATTGTAACACACAAATTACTGAAAGCAATTACTACAATTTCCAATTTGAGCAAATTTAAGCTTAACAAAACCAAACATGACTGCGCACAAATCATCAAGTCGATTCTATATCGATTAGTCTTCGTTCAACCGATGTCCACTGCACATCGCAGAATATATTTATTTTTCTAATTAAATGGTTAGTGTTTGTGAGTGTGTGTGCGTGTGTTTCGAGTCTAGTGTTTTACTTTTTAGTTTTTTAATTTTTGTTGTTTAATTTTAAAAAGTGTAAATTTATAGTAAAATTTATGTTTATAGTTAGTTTCAAATGATAGTGAAAGTGCTTAAAAAAAATTGTGCAAAACTTGTTGCGCAACACGAATAAACATTATAATGCGCAGTAGGTACCATTTTCTTTTATTTCGAAAACAAGATTTTTTTGTTTTTTTTTTATTTTTTTTTTATTTAAAATTCGCTTTTGGTATTACTGTACAATAAAAATATTATATGGGCTCAAATCAAATTTGTAGTTGTTCAAGGACATTTTTCAACCATCCATATTAGGTTTTTAGCGTAAATTTAAATTTGTATGCGTAAATTAAATTTGTATGAATTAATTTTTGTTGTTGTTGTTATTTGAGGTTTGATGGAAGTGTGGTTGTTATATTACTACAATTTCGTACACACACAGATTTATTAATAAATATGTTTGATGTTTAAACAAAATTTACCGTTAAATTAATTTTGTACATTAAAAAGTGTTGTGTGTGTATATAATAAACTTGACCCAGTTTTTTGAAAATGTTGTACTGAACAGTTAAGTATCATTTTGTACATGGATTTAATTGTCTGATAAAACGAAATTTTTTGCTTAAACAGCTGGACCTGCATCTGTATTAAAGAGATTAGGAAATATTTGTGTGTGACGTTTTGTTGTTGATGTTTTTGAGTCAATGCTAGCATTGAAAAGTTTTGACAATTTGGCCGAAAAGATGTCGCATATTCGATTGGTTTAATTCATTTAGAATTGTACAATTAGAGATGCAATTCATTTTGATTCATTTTATTTACAATTACGATAATTTCATGTAGTAGGCCACCCGATTTGATAAAAATTACTCGACGTGTGTGTGTCAAGTGATGAAATGGCGAAGCATTGTTGAGGTTGCAAAGTAGCTGGCATTGAATGATGTTCCATAATTTTTGATTTTTTAGGCAAGGGTAATTTTTGGTGCTCGGAGGTGTCGAAGAGCCGAGCTGCGAAGAAGCAATCAGGGGGGGGGGCGGAGTTTTTCGCAATCGGCACATTTGTTGGATTTTTGTTTGACATTCAGCGTTTTTCCGGGCTTGCTGCGTTGTGGAACTGGACTTTTAACTGCATTGCGGGAGGGATGGAAAGCTATGAAATCTTTTTTTGTTGGTGATTGTTGGTAGGTAAAGTTGGTTGCTGGTTAAATGTGGTTTGTTTTTATTGATGTCTATAGATTCTAAATAGGAAGAGGGGAAGGGTTTGGTTTGTGGGTCGCTTTTTTGTCGGTGTAACAGTGGAATGATTTTTTTTGATTTTTATTTGAGCTGTGGCCGTTGGTGGTGTTGTTGGGTCAGTGCTTGGTGCTGGAGGTGAATGTTGGTTTAATTATTGATCGTTGATTTATTGGAGTGGCTTAACATGATTTTTATTGTGATCTTGTGGTCTGTTTAATAACGGGGCTTTGCACGTATTCGGCTTTGGTTTAGTAGGAGTGTTTTGGATGACTGTAGAGGTTGGTTTTTTGTTGTATAGTTCTGTAACTGCTGTGGTTTTTGTGATTATCCTTGGTGGAGTGGATTTTGGTATAGGATGATTTGTGGTTTTATGTTGTATTATTGAATATTATTGTTATTTCCTTTGATTGGTGTTTTGTGGTCCCTGTGAGTGTTGGGGCTAGATTGAGTTAGTAAGGGTTTCTAATTACGTTTATTTGGTTCTTTAATAATATCTTTAATGTTCTGGTTATGCTGGAATTTCTGTACTTATGCTTTGTTTTCTCGATAATACAAGCATTGCTTGATGGTTCAGATAGTACCGACAAAAACAGTTTATTCTAGAGGAGACGCCATTGATGTGGTCTTTTTCTTTTTGTTCATCACAATTAGAAGTTTGTTTTAGTTTTGTTTATTTGTCTTTTTTTATCTTTACATTTTGGAGTTTGCCAGTTAGGGTGGCCTATCAGTGAATTAATTTTAAGCAACAATGGGAATTAATTATTTAATTTATAATTTTCTGGTGTAACTTAAAATGAAATTAGAAAGTGAAAATATGATATATGAAGATTGTATGGATAATTTGGATCCAAACTATGTATAAAGTTAAAGCCACAAAGGTATACTGCATCGCGATATCATTGAATGACATTATCTGATTTTTGTAAGGTTTAAACTATAATCACCGACAACTTAACGAGTTGGATACGAATTTGATAATTGATCCATCTTAGATAAGCTAATTTTTGACAGTGTTATAGAAACTGGTTTCATTTTTTGCTTCCACGGCACTTGATTTTAGAGTCACGTTTGAAATATTTGGAGTGTTCAAAGTGTTGGAGTGTTTTCCAAATAATTTTACAAAATTTATATGGTGGTTTTGGTCATAATTATAACCGTTTATTAGCCACGTTAGTAATAAGGTACGAGATTTATTTGAAAAAAAAAATCGCTAATTGCTAATATTTAGGATGGACAATTACGAGCAGGAACATAATAGCTTATGTACAACCTTAGCGGTGATGGATAGCGATAATGACGTAGATGTTAATGCAGACAGTAGCGCAGACAGTAGCGAAATTGAAAATCTAGAAACTATGAGTTAACATAACTCAGAAATGGATTAGGATGAAAATTCCGACATCAGCAAGTACGATGAAAAGGACGATATTTTATTGGGGAAAGATGATTCTTCATGAAAAAAATTCCCTTATAAAATGAGCAAATCCACGGAGCATCATCGGCTGCTCGTGTTTTCAATCTCTCTGATCGAATGACGTCTCCTGAGCTGATTATATCTCGGTTTGGTGCAGTTGATTGTTGACGGAAACATCTGATTTAATTTAAGGTGAAGTCGGTAATGTTGAATTATCAATAGAAAACTTCTTGATGGTTAAGAAATCAACATCACGACATCTCAATTGATCGATGTGTCGTCGCATTATAGTAGCCATTTTAGTTTTAACCCGGTAAGAGGTCCAGTGATTTCTGTTACTAGCGCTGGTATTCACTTTTGTCAAAAAGCATTATTTCGGGTCCATACTCTTGAATTGTTAGTTAATCCACAAGGGTGCACATTGACTGTAGTGAATTCTTTTTTCAGTGGTCTGTCAAAATATGTTCCTATCCGACGGATGAACCAAAGCTCAGCTGAATTTTTTCTAGTATAGTCGATGGCATCGCATGATGGATAAACAAAAATTTTTCCAAACGTTTATGAGTATTTTATAAACAACTCTGGAATGCCGTGAGTAGCAAAAATAGATCGAAGTACTCTAAGGGCACAATTTTTTGATTAAGTTGCAGGATGCGCACCTCCAATTTGGAGGAGGAATTAACCAGAATAAAATATATTTTATGTTGAAATGGTCCTGCAAAATCTATATGGACTCTAGACCATGGCCTCTTTCCATGTTTCAAAAACTAAATAAGAGCTTGGAGACCTTCAGGATTATTCTTCTGACAGAACCTGCATAATCAAACAAGCTTTTTGATGTTATCGTCAATTTTAGGCCATTAAACATAACTTCTTGCATCTTCATTCGCACAATACCTGGACGGTATGCAATGTGAGCAACATTGATTGACGGAAGCTTGATGTTATTATTGTGGGATATTCCCACAATATGCAGTACCTAATTCAGCTTCGCTCAGTTCGGTGCATCCAAAATGGTTTAAATTGGTTGTTGACCTTCTCAGGCTATTCTCTAAGGCATCACGAATGCACACGAGAAAGAAAAGGATCCTTCATCGTAGACGTAAGAATATATCACTCGCCATTATAACTAGACGTTGTATCAAGTCTAAAAACAACACCATTTTTCATAAGATGGAACAATCGAATTGAGCAGGAGACTGAGGCCATCAGCGTTTTCATTTTTCTTCTCTGGCCGATGAATGATTTTAAACTAATATGCATTTAAAAGAATACTCGCATCATCCTGGGAGAGAGTATTTGAGGAGTGGGCTTCTTTGGGTTAAACAATCTCAAAAGAGGCTTATAGTCCGTAACTACAGTGAAATTTCGGCAATACAGTAAATGGTAAAATTTTTTTACGTCAGATAAAATCACTAGGGCTTCCTTATCTATCTGGCCATATCAGTGTTTCGGTGGACTTAGCTGTTGGACTTGTCCCCATTTCCATTTCGTACTTTCATGAAACAGCTGATTGAGGGGCGCAGTGATGGTTGCTTTATTTTGAATGAAAGTATATGATAAAAATTGTTGAGGCCGAAAAACAATTGAAGCTGCACCTTGTTTTTCGTTGTTTTGCGAATTGCTTTAATCTATATTCAGTAGATCGAATACCACTTCCGGCAATGCGATAACCCCAAAAATCGACTGCTTCGCACCCAATTTAGCATTTGTCTTTACGTAAACGTTATCCAGCCTTAACAAATTGTTGCAAAACCTCTGTTAGTTTCTTAAGTAAGTTATCTTCGGCAGATTCCATAATTATGACGTCATAGGATTGAGCCAGGTTAAGCTTAGTGAAGATTTTACCACTTGAAATCGTGGACAGTAAATGGGTGGCTGACGGTATTGAAAAAAATTGAGGAAATATAGCTTAATTGAAACTAGACTTATAGTTACTGCAAATTTGGAAAGATTCGTCAGATTTTAGAACAGGCACGATTGGTGTGGGCCATTCTAGGTAGTATACACGCTTTAATTTTTCCGGCAACGTCAACTTATTCAACTCTTCTTTGACAGGTACTCGAAGAGTGATTTTAATTTACCAGGCTTATAAATGAATAGGTACGACTTCTGGATTTAATTTTAATGGCACCGGTGGTCCACGGAATTTCCTAAACTCTGATACAAAAAGATACTGAAACCTTTCCATTGCAATGAATGGCCGTACCATGTCTTGTTTTGTTTGTCTGTGTTCGGTGGTTATTTACATACGGTTGGCGTGACTGAGTAATGAATTTTACTTGCTCATGTGCATCGACTATAAATTGGTGGTCTTTTCTTGTGTTTTTCAGGTTTAACATGCTGTTAGTTGAAGTTTCAAAATATTTCATTCATTCGGAATAGATTTGAATAGTGCGGTTGATTTTACCTAGCGCTATACCTAGTAACAATATACATTTAAGTAGTGCTATAATGAGCGAAGGTAAGCCATTACATTTTTATTAGATAAATAAATGTTGATCAAGTTAATTTGTACCTGATTGGCTATTTCATGATTGAATGTATCAAAAGCTTTTTGTCTAAATACAGACTCACTATAAAAAAAACTTGATCATTATTTTACTACAGTAGTCAGTAGTAATTTAAACGAGTGACTGCGAAAATGAACGATTACTAACGGTACATAGTTAGCTATTACAAAGTTGTAAAACTTTTCTAGAAATATTTTTTCAGCTAAAACCATGTGCCATTATCATAAATATTTTTGTAATTTAAGACTTTAAATGCATTTATATAATATGACGTTAACCAAATTCAATAATGAAAGTACGAATTAATAATTTCTTAGAATAAAACAATCGAATCTGAGATTAAATATTTCAAAAGCTCAACTCTTTTCAATGTTTCATGTTAAACCAAATCAAACGCCATGTAGGCTTAAAGTAGTTCTAAAACATAATAAAACAATTAAAACAAAATTTTCTGTTTTTCAGAACCAATCTTTTCATTACATTTAGTTAGCAATAATAGTCACTGTAATTTTAAACGAGCTAATTATTTTTATAGTAGATACAACAAAACGATATCCGGAAGACATATACACTTAATCAATATATACATTTTCATTCAAACATGAATTCATTTATGTTTCCTTAGAATAACGACTGTATATACTATTATGTATCATATAAACGATAACATATGTATAATGATATGAACAACAACAAAAATTGAACAGAATGATAGCTTGGAGGGAACAAAAAAAAACTTGGAAAAAAAATAAACCCTTTAAATTTTGTTTTACTCTGTTTCAGGAAAACAAAAAACGAAAATATGTTAAAAAACAAGAAGCAGATAAAAATAACAGAAAATCATAGCCTCTTTATGCTTATTTTCCACTTACTGTTTTCTTTTACTTTCTATATTATACTTATCTATCTTTAACAACAAAATAAAGGAATCTAATAAAATGTATAACAACAAAAAAAATAGGAAGAACTGAAAGCTCTATAAAAGCACAACTCACTGAAAATATACGTATGTATGTATATATATGTTCGAGTATACCCAGTTAAAACAAAAGCGAAACAAATATAAATATAAAAAAAAAACACAAACCCTGCTAAAGTTGATGTGCGCGAGACGCTATAAAAAATTATTTTACTGCCCTCAAGGGATACTAAAGATGATAAATAAAAATATCTAGGTGATATCATATAATATTTTATATCTACTTCCAACAACAACAACAACAACAACAAGACAAAAATAAGGAACAAAAAAAAACTATACAGCATAAATAAACATAAGACCATACACACGTATAAAATGGAAAATTATGTGTATACATATACTACAAACAACGTAATATTTTATTTATGCTTTTGTTCCACCAAAACAATATAAAATGAATTAAATTATGAATCTGTTATTTATTTTATTTTTTATTCTCTTAAAGAACACTTAAAGAATTGAAATTTAAAAGGTTCATAAAATTGGAAAAGTTATTATGATTTGAAGAGTGTTGCATGAAAACTTTTCGTAGTGTATGTATAATGTTTGCATATATACGCTTTCATCAACTTTTTACTTTACGATATGAATATGTAAGTTACACACTAAATATATATATATATATATATATATATATATATATATATATATATATATATATATATATATATATATATCGTCGGTGAGACTCTATATAAGTCCATTTTGGGACATTTTTTGTATTTAGTCGATTTATAGAGGAGGAAACTTTGCTACACTATTAGTTTTGTAACTTTTCAGCGTTTTCTTTTATGTCAAAAAAAGAAAGGTGGTTAGGTGCAAAAGGCAAATTGTCAAACTCCTCAGTGTGATATTGAATTTTTTATTTTTTTTTATTTTTATTTTTTTTTTGAGTAATTTACAATTATGGTATGTTACATTAATAAATAAAAATTAATTTCACTGGAGAGTCATCAAACTGTTCCCAGATTCTACTACTTCTATTTGAAAAACAAATAGAGATATTCTTGATAGACTTTAAGCGCTATACTATACTATACTATAATAAATACTAATTACAATTTTACAAAATAACATGCTTTTAATAAAAAAAAATTAGGACTAAATATTAATTATATATTTTGTATTTGTTATTGTGATAATATATAATGTATTTGTTTAAATACAATTTAAAATAATAAAATTTATTAAATTAAATATTAATGAAATAAATTAATAAACAAAAGGTTTAAAGAATTATCTAATAAATCATTTTTTTTTTGTTTTTTTTTTTATTTTTATTTTTTTATTTATCACTACACGAATTTAAATAATCTTTAATTTTCGCTTTGAATACATTTAGTTTTGATCCACACTGCAATTCATACGGTAAATTATTGAATATAGTTAAACATCTGTATATAACATTATTATTAGCGGAGCCCGTTTGGAAAAAAACTATTCGAAATAAAGAATTTCTTCTTGTTTCATAACTATATACATCAGATGCTTTTAATAATTCGAAATTATTTTTGATTAGCCTGTTCTTAATTTTGAACGCAATTAAGAAAAGTTCTCTCTTGATAATGTTACGTAAGCTTGGATAACAAAATTTTTTGAAGACATCAACAGTAGGTGTTTGAATATTTAAATTTAAAATATTTTTTATCGCTCTTTTTTGAAGAATAAACAAATCATTAATTAAATATTGTGGCGCTCCACTCCATATGGGATTCAAGTAAACTAAATTGGACAAAATATACGCATTGTATATTTGGGTTTGTGTTGATTCTGGGAGGATGTTTCTAGTTCTATACAATGCAAATATGTATGGTAAAATACTCTTCTGCACTTTTTCTTTATGTAAATTCCACTTAAATTTCGATTCGATAATTAAACCTAAGTAAGTGTAAGACTTAGTTTGTTCAATAAATACATTTTTAAATTTAATAAATTGTGATAAATTAATGCTTGGATCTATAATTTTGTTTCCAAATATAATATATTTGGTTTTCGAGGAATTTAACACTAATTTATGTTGATCTAGAAACACTTCTAACTTATCTAAATCAGTCTGCATATTAGCATACAGTTCTAATATATTAGTATTTTCATACATTAGCACGATATCATCGGCATACAGTTGAATCTTTCCTTTAAAAAATAATGAAAAAATATCATTAATGAAAATATTTAAAAATATTGGCCCTAAGACTGATCCCTGTGGTATACCTACTGATACCTTCCTAACACTGCTGTAAAAAGTATTTATGATTAGTAACGGTTTTCAAAATAATTAGTAAACAAATCTAAATCACTTTTCCCAAAGCCCATCTTTTTTAATTTCCACAGTAAAATTCTATGATTTGCCAAATCAAAAGCTTTTGACAAATCTAAAAAAATACAAGTTACATATTTTTTTCGATCTATAGCCTTACTGACAAAATCTGTTAAATTTAAACATGCTGCTAATGTATTTGAAAGCTTACAGAAACCATATTGGTTGTTGTTAATTATATTGTTTGTATTTAAAACATATTTAGTCGTCTGAGAATAATTACTTCAAATATCTTTGTCAGTGAAGATGGTATAGAAATTGGCCGGTGGTTGAGTATGTCAATTGATCTTGGTCGCTTTGGCACAGGAATAACTTTAAATATTTTTAGTTCATTACGAAATATTGATGCAGATATTGATTTATTTATTAAATTCGAAATGATACTTGAAATTTATGGTTATACATCTTTATAAATTGGTTTGATATTCCATCAATCCCACTAGCCGAGTTTGTCTTTAGGCCATTTATTATGTTTTCTACTTCCTCTCGATTGGTTTCATATAAGGAAAAAGGTTCTACTAAATTATAAGCATTGTAAAAATTTGTTTCTACAGGATCACCCATTTCTTTCGTAATATCAGAAATTACCGAAATGAAAAAGTTATTAAGATATTCTTCAATTAACTCAGGTTGCACTAGAATTGAGTTTCCAATTTTTAGTTTTTTTTTATTTTCACTTTTTGATTTATTAAATATGACTTCATTTAAGTGAGCCCAAAGTTCTTTAGGTTTACTTAAGCAACTTTTAAATGTGTTACTATAATATAATTTTCTTGCTTATGTAATTTTATTTCTAACTAGTGTTACATAATACGTATATTGCGTTGTTATGTAATTATCTTTTGGATATTTATCTTTATATCGATAATATCTTTCTCTTTGTTTCATATAATCGAGAATTTCTTTGGTAACCCAAGGATGTTTAACTTTACTTTTTTTCTTGTTGGGAATAGTCACTGTTTGTTCTTTAATCATATATTTAATTATGGTAGCTAATTCATTAAACGATTGATTCTCATCTACTTTCAACCAGTATTTACTATTATTAATTTTATCTAATGTTACAATACTTTTATTAGTTACTGCTGCATTTATTTTGGGTTTTTCATTTTTTTTAAATCTGAATATAATAGTTTTTATGGTCAGACAGTGAAGTATCTTCAAAATAAAATTCAAACCTAGAATAATAAACAACGGTTTTATGATCAATAATGGTACCAATTGTGTTAGATTGCCTAGTTATAAATTCTTTGTATACTTTATTTACAATTGAAAACCCATGTGAATATAAATTTTGTTTATATGTCATTGTGTGTTTGATCATTACAAGAATGTCTATGTTAAAGTCACCTAATATCAAACTAAGGGGAAATTTTTCAATAATGTCACTAAATCTTCCTAAAAATTTCTCAATATTAGAGTTCGGAGGTCGATATACAGCCACAATATTTAATTTATGATCGTTTAGTTTTACTACCAACAAATTATTATTCTCAAAACATTCATTATATTTTTCCGACGCACTTAAATGATTTTTAATAAAAATACCACCATAGTTGCCACTGTCTCTATTGCAATGAAACGATTGAAATCCGTTAAAATTAGTAATTAAATTTTCGTTTTGTTTTAGCCAAGTTCCAGTTATTATTACGATATCTATATCAAAAACAAATGAATTAATTAGCATACCGACATCTAATAGCTTATTTCTTAAACTTCTAATGTTAACATAAAGTATATTGCAGTAATCTATATTATCAACACTTAACGATAAATCAAAGCGAGTGAAATATTTATTATCGTTTTGCCAACCCTCAATTTCTTCAAAACAATTCATAAATAGATATATGTGTCAAACATTTATAAATAAAAAATTAATTAATTAACTATTGTGTGTAACGCTATCTTTTTCAGCTTTAAATAAGTCTTCTTTAGTGTGTATTACGTAAGTTTTACTATTATCATCTTTCCGAATATGTATTTTTTGATAATTCACCCATACATATTTTAGTTGTAGCCGATTTTTTATTATTATAGTATCGCGTAGAAGTTTGGCACGAAAACTGGTAAGTTTATCGCGGACGTAAATTCTATGGTCTTTTTGATAGTTTAAACCAACTTCCTTTGTGAATAAGGTTTTTTTTTCTTTCATTTTAGCCTGAAGTAGTTTCTTGGCTGCAAAATATGTGAATTCCACTTCAATGAAACTGGAGACTACACTGCGCTGTTATTGGTGAGCGAAATGAGCTGTTCCAGTTTTAACTTAAAATAAAAATACTATTTCGGTAAGTTTTGAGTTACTGGGAAAAAACAAAATGTTCGTGAAGGTTCATACACAAAATAGTGGAAAAGCGCAGAATTCAGTAATATATTTCTTGCGGAAAATCGGCACAACAGTTCAGTATAGCGTTAGTAAAAACATGTTCGTTAATACCCAGAATATGAGTCATGGGACGATGTTAAACTGGATAAATAATGAAGTTAAACCAGAAAAAAAAACTGCTACTAAAAAAAATTTAGCAAACAAGGTTACCCCTTTCCAATCCAACACAAAAGTTATAAAATTATTCATTAAAACTTTTTTTTGAAAGGAACAACATTTTGTAGTTTATTTAAGCATTTGAATTTAAGTTGATATGGACCCAAAAAAGATCAATGCGACATTTGTGTTGGCCATAAAACAAAAAATGTATATGATACCATATACGCTGAACCTCAAATTAAATAAAATCTAGCCAGAGCCGAAAAATTGAAGGACAAAGAAAGTAACATTCAAAACGTTTTTATCATGGATATGCAATCAGTCCTGCTGAGTCTAAAATCTATTGTTTCTTCGCTCTATATAAAACTTAACTGTTAGTGCGCAACATTGCAGTCTATAATTTAAAGACTCACGATTTAGTTTTAAATGAAGTATTAAATTATATACAAGACCAGCAAGAAGAAATAATTGTTTACAGTGATGGATGGACCACAAATATTCGGGGCTTTAAAATTAATTTCAATTCCATTTTAACTCACGTGGTTAACCAAACCTGCCATTCTTAGTTTAGGTGACATTCCAGCTTCCTATTTAGGCGATCCAAATGACTTCAAATGTCCGGGTTATTCGCGTATTGACTATTTGATTTCACATCGAGGTGTGATTCTTTTTGTAAGGGATGATCTCCACTTTAATGAACCCAAATTTATTTTACCTAGTTCCAAGCCAGCGTTTAATACTTTGTAGATTGAAATTAAATTCCAATCTCGCTCTAATTCCAATCTCTGTATACCCTAGTCAAAATCTACCACATGCAGAGACATGTCACGAGTTTGATATAATTTCAAGTTCAATTTATATGATTTACCAGATCTCTCCAATGTCTGAAGTGGTTGCCTTGGGAGATTTTAATATTCATAATGACACTTGAATATTAAAATCTCCCAAGACAACCACTAATGAACTTTTTTGACAAATTAACTCGGTACCCTGACATATTAGGTCATTCATCTCATTTGTTGGATTTATTGGACAAATATTCTATTTAGGTTAATGCTCTTCTAGGTCTTTCTGATTAGGCATTGGTCTCAGCGAAATTTCCGATCGTCCCACCTACTTCGAAGCTCATTACATGTACACCTAGACTAATCTAGAATTTCTATGATGATGATTGGCTAAGTCCCAATCTATTTTTCTCTTCTTTTGATTGGTTTGTGTATTTTAAAAGTATAATAATGCTGATACACTATCCGTAGTTTGCATCCGCATCTACCCTCCTTTTTCTCCCTAACCAATCCCCACTAGCATGCACTACTGTTTTTTCATCTATGCCCACAATTTATATTCGTTCTCGAGTTGTTTCTAAAGTTCTTAGAAATCTGAGTCCTTACAAAGCAACTGGGCCTGATGGATTACCATAAATTGTCCTAAAATTCTGTCATTTTTCCCTAGCTAAACCTCTTGCCAAACTATTAGTAAACTCTAGCATTTTTCCCTCTATTTGGAAAACAGCAAATATTCAACCGGTTCCTAAAAAAGGTAACCAAAATTCGTCTTCTAATTACCACCAAATTGCTTTGTTGCCGACCTTATCTAAAGTAATGGAATCTATTGTGAATTTTTACATAATGAACTAACTCGAAAGGCATGCGCTTTTATCAGATTTTCAATATGGGTTTCGTAAGAATCGCTCTTCAGGTGATCTTATTGCTTATTTAACTCATTTGTGGGGAAAAAGTATTGAAAAATATGGTGAGTCAAGTATCTCTAGATATTTTAAAAGCATTTGATAGATATATGGCATCAATGTCTGATCATTAAAATTCGGCGACTGAATCTTGATAGTTCTCTTATTCAATGGATAGAGTGTAATTTAATGGAACAATCGATCAAGGTAGTTTTAGACGGCATTTCATCTGACTTGTATGAAATTAATGCTGGTGTACCGCAAGGTTCATCTTTGTCGCCTACCTTATTTTTGATCTATATCAATGATATTTTTAAATTGGCATCATGTGATATCCACTTTTTTGCCGATGATACTACAGTGTCTGCATCTATTGAGTTTAATAGCCAAAAGGACTGCAATTCTCATTTAACTTGCTCTCGTCAAAATATGAATAGTCCACTTCTTACTTGCATTGACAAGGTCATTGAATGGGGCAAATCAAATAGGGTAGAATTTAATTCACAGAAATTCCAAGTGTGTCTTTTGTCACAAAAAAAAAATTCAAAATTATATTCCATCCATAATAAACGGTATTCAAATTAATAGGTCGTCCTCTCTTAGAGTGATGGGCTTAGACATTTCGAGTGATCTTTCTTGGAAAGAACATATATATTCTATTGCAAAAAAAGCTAATCAGTATCTGGGTTTCATTAGACGGTGTAACTTTTATTTTACCTCTAAAGAAGTTCTTAAATTATACAAGGTTTATGTTAGGCCCATTATGGAATTTAATTTATTTCTTGAACAGGATTCCAAATAGAGTTATTCACATGATTAATGATAAAAATATTGCTTTATCAATTGACTCATTAGTGCACATAAGCAAAGTAGGTGCTTTATCGCTTTTCTACAAATATTATTTTGGTCACTGTTCTTCCGAAATTAAATCTTTAATACCAGCGGCGTTTATCAACAAGGCTCCCACTCGTTTTGGTTCAAAGCAACATAGCTTCGCCTTAGATATAACCAGATGTAGAACTAACCATTTTAAATCTTCATTTTTCCCTAGAGTCACCTCTCTGTAGAATCAAATAGATTCGTTGGTTTTTCCTACAATATTTAATTTATAGGTGTGCAAGAGGAACCTCCACGCCTACTTAAAGAAACAAGCAACCCGAGAAGATTATATTTACTTGAAATATTTTTTCGGTCTGGGTTTTATGTAGTTTTCCGTGACCATAATGCATTGACAAAATTGGTTTTATTGTGTCGGCCGTGGTATTTGCATTACAGAAATCTGAGAAAATAAATTGAAACCGGCTACATACGTGATGAATGTAATGTTTATTGTAAATTACATTCATTCAGTCTTTAAATTAATTTTAATAACGGGTTTTAGCCCATCATGTTACCGTGGTGTAAGCCATTAAGGGAATTATCCCTAGGCAATGTGTAAATCTAAAAAAAAACAAAACCAAAACCGATATTCCACTCTCTCAAATGCAAAAACATCGCAATGACGTCTAATGTAAAAAATATTGGAAAAGGGTCACACACAAATTTAGGTAGAATCGATAATTGATAATTGAGTGTCAAATTAAAAATAGAATCATTAACATTCTAGGCCATTATATTGATGTACGCAGACAAGCAATACTACTCTCGAAACCTTACGAGGTAAAATATTTGGACCATAGGTTTTTTAAAAACTTTATTTTAATGAAGTTCTACACTTCTATAAGGCCAACAAAATCTTTTGAAGATCTCACAGTAAATCAAATTCGGGTATAATTAAGTGTAACCCCGATGGAAAAATTAAGTTGAAACTTGGATTTAATGACAATTGGTCTGGCATGTCAAATCCAAGTTTATTACAAAGGTTTAATAATAAAATTAAACCAGCAGCATTTCAAAATGTTTCCCAGATCAACAGTTCTCGTGTATAGGTTCTCTTATAATATACAATATATGTTTATATATATATATATATATATATATATATATATATATATATATATATATATATATATATATATATATATATATATATATATATATATATTTATATATATATATATATATATATATATATATATATATATATATATATATAAACTTGTACATATGTGTATATTTATATAGTTTAAAAAAAAAAATTTGGTGGGAAATTGTGTCTGCATGTTGGAAAATGGTAAAAAAAATAAAAATAAATATTTCGATGACCCAGTTACATGGGGAATTATTTTATCGAATCAATATGGAAAACTAACCAACAAATTTTGTTGTAAACATTACCGAAAACCATTTAAATATGCAAACGAACAGCAAAAAATTGAATTTAAAATGTAAATGGCACAAAATTATAGCGTTGTGTTATATACGTTTAAATTAAATGAACTTTTTTTTTACATTTTTTATAAAAATAACAGCAACTTGTAAAAAAAAAACAAAAAACGAAACATGCATTTTTATCTTCTTGTAATTTATATAAATTTTCAACAAAACTATTTTTCAAACAATCAAAAATAAAAAATTTTAACATAAAACTTATTTTATTTATTTCTTATGGTTGAAAACCAATTTGTCACTGACAATTTTTCTTGTTACAATTAGATTTTGTTTATATATATATATTCATATCGTTACGTTTTCTATTTCCTTTTGGCTGTTTAAATTTTTTTTTTTTAGTTTTTTGATTTCCCTCAACCAAAAGTTAAAACACATAACACACAACAACTTAGCACACCAAACTATTTATATTGTCTCGAATAGATATGTACAACTTTTTTTTTTTTTTGTTATATCTAACTTAAAGTTCTTTAAAAGTCTGAGCACAAAAAAAAAAAATCTTTGTTTTGAAGCTTTCACTTCGATTTTTCCGTAGCTTTTATTTTGTTTTGTGTAATTTTATGTTTTATGTTTTTTATGTTTCAAATGACAACGAAAATGTAATTTTCTTATTTATTTGTATCTGCGGCTGTTATGAAATAGATAACGACGATATATATACATATATATATATATATATATATATATATATATATATATATATATATATATATATATATATATATATATATATATATATATATATTTAAAAATAATTTATTTAAAAAAGTAAGACACATGTAAGTGCTCTAGTAGAGCTCCTTACGGTTAAATTTTTGCTTTTCGCCTCCGATCCTCATACAAAAGAAAAAAATAAAAATTATCCGCATTCGCATTTGTTCAAAAAGCAAATATCCGCATCCGCATCCGCAAAAATTGAAATTTAGTTTTGTAATGGCTACGACTTAGAACTAATTAAAAATTATCTGAACTTATTTTCTCGTGTTTCCCAGTTAACTTAGATTAATGATAAATAAAACTGACAGTTAATTTTTATTTATTTGAGAATCAATTACATAAACTAATTTTATGTATAAATATTTCGCAAACACTAAGTGTAACATCACTTTCATGGTAAAATGAAAATAATAATATATAATAAGTAGTTTGATTATCTTCTACAAATCCTAACTTCTTTTGGCAATTATGATATATCATCCACGAGATCAGAATTAATTGGATTTCTCTGTTCTATTAAAATATTTACCGAAGTCGAAAAATTATTTGCCGGAATGCGCTGTGCTAATAAAAATTATTTCGTATATATATATATATATATATATATATATATATATATATATATATATATATATATATATATATATATATATATATATATATATATTATATATATATATATACGTTTTTGATCTATTGAATATATCGAAAGTCACGCCATGCTATTGGTTTTTCGTTGTTATTCCCTGTTCCTCCTATGCGGATAAATAATTAATATTCGCAGAATGCGGATGTACCCGAAAATGCGGATATATCCATTAATTGCGGATATACATATAATATCAACATTCAATCTGCATCTGCAAGAATTCATGTAGAGATATCAGATTAAATCCGCAAATAGCGAATAATTACGGATATCCGCGGATATAATTATCTGACGCAGGGCTTTACACTTTAATAATATCATAGCAAACAAAACGAGGCAACAATATGAAATAATTTTACTATTGCATTTAACAAAACATATGATCGTAATAAAAAAAAAATTATCGTGATTCTTGACTTGACATTTTGACAACTCAAAAAATATAACACATAATTTCTTTAACCATATTTATTGATGCCATAAATTTGTGAATAGGTTTTAATAGAATTTATTATTAAAAGTGTACTGTGCATTACAAATTTTAATAGCCACTTTATGGACGAGACTATACCAATAAAGGCGTTTTTTGGTAACTACCATTTAGGATTTAACTGTCGAGACTATTGTGAATAGAAAATTTTCGTCAATTTTTTGTTTTTTTTTCCACTCCATATACTTATCATACGAACGTAAATACACATCAGCAGACTTTTTGGGAAGTAAGTTTAAAGCAATTAGCTCTGCTTCAGCATTAATTTTAGTTAAATAGTTCTGATCGTCCATTTTAATGTTAGATGCAGCCATTTCATTCACAATAAACTTAATCATTTACAATAGCGACAAATAAACAATAAATGCATAGGTCACTTAGATGTATGAAAAATGTCAGAAAAAAAGTTGCGTTTATATTTATAGAGTTAAAAAAATTTATTTGAAAATAAAATGCCTTTATAGGCGAGAGTGATATTGTTCTCGGTTGGTGAATATTCCTCGGGATCGTGCCTTTGGACATTTACCAACCTTTCATATTATTACCCATCAATAGCACTAGTTGTATAATCTTCTATAGTTAATTAAAAAATTAAGACATTTTTTTTAATTAATAACAAATAGCTTGCATTTTATGTAGTTGTAAAAATATAAAATATTTTTTAAGTCTCTATTCCATTTAAAAAAATTATTTGCAGTACTGCATTACGGAATTTTAATTTAAATGGCCAACCTGGATATTTTTATAGTAAAATTCGATATTTTTATAGTAAAATGCTTCTGTGTGCGAGAGAAGTTTCCTAACATTATACAATTTTTATGTAGAAATATTAAAAGGACTGCAAAAATATTCTTGACATTAAATATTTTCAAGTAAATTATAGTACAATTTTTACAGTATTGATTACTGAAAAATATTTTTTTGTAGTAGAATATAGACTTATTAAGTTTTGTCAAATTGGGATTTTCCATATACGAGAAAATCTCTTTTCACATAATGCTATTTTATTTAAAGCTTTAACCAAAAATGAAATACACTATTTTCATTTGAATAATACGAAAGAAAACCCTACGTAAAACCATTTAATTCACATATGAAAATCAAAGTTTCTACTTTCACTTATTGTAAACATAATTTTGTGTTGATTTAAGTTTCTGTCATAAATTTGCCAAAAAATGAACTCTTGTCTATCTAAATAAATCATATGAATTATTGTGTAACATTTTTTGTCCCTCTACTCTAAATGAAGTTCTCCAAAGATATCGTCCATCATGGTGGTGGTGGCTTATATTACTAAGATGGCTTTGATGGTAAAAAATAAAATAATATAAAAATCTGTAAATCTAAGTTTTAAATATTTAATTTATGAAGTAAAATGATCCATGGGACAAGCTATCTGTAGTTAATAACCTTTTATTTTTATTTTTATTTATATATATTTCATCAAATTCCATTTGCATATACATATAACTGTTTACAACTTTACACAAGAAATTTTAAAAACTAAAAATTTTATAATAATGAACATGTAAATAATTTAAAAAAATATATATATTGCTAAAAAGCAACTGGAACAGATGAATAGGATACATTCTGTTGTTAAAAACTAGAGGCGAATGATCCCTTATGTTGAATTAATTTAAATAGTAAAAAATGTAATAGGGTAATTTTATTATTATTATTATAAAAATGATATTAAAATTTATACAAATCAAAAACATTGACTAAATGTAATTACAAAGAAATATACAGTCTTAAAATAATTAAAATTTTAACAATTGTATCCACGTTTATGAACGCTTTTTTATGGCTGTTGCCGCATGGACATGATGGCAACAGCCATAAAAAAGCGTTCTTCAAATGGGTGATGACGGCGATTACCGTAATTTAAAAACATTCAATTTATGTTATGATGGCAATAGCAGGCAGCATTCCAATGAAGTCGATTGGAGTACTGATGTAAAAGACATCTCAAATTTTAATTTTGAAATGCAAACCGGGCCAACAATTGAAATAAATCAAAGCTCAACTAATCGTAAAATATTTGACCAAATTTTTAATGGTCGTATTTATTGATCATCTACTTGAATTGACAAATAAATACGGTCAACAAATGGCCGAACCTTTAAAAGCAACAACTAGTACTTTTCAAGACACATATCGAAAGGAATTAATAAAAATGTAATAGACTATGCTTGCTGGCAGGACAAATTCACAATCCCAGAATAAGACAAATATTTTCTAATTACCCGTTGTACTACCACACAATTTTTCCAGCCACAATGACAGGACTCCGGTTTGAGCAACTGCTTCACAGTTTCAGTTATAAATCTGATGACAATGGAGGAAAGCTTAAAAAGGTTAAAGGATTTTGTAAATTGGTGGTTAGCAGCTTTCAGAAGAGATACAGCCTTGAAATGTAGCTGTTGCTCGATGAATCACTTCTTCTTTTTAGAGGGCGGTTGAGCTTCAGGCAATATATGAAGGGCAAAGCTGCCAAATATGCCATAAAGTTCTTTGAATTAACATCACCAGATGGATACGTAATGAATGTTGAAATATATCAAGGTTGTGATGATTCTAAAAGCTCAAAACTACAAGATTTGATCGAGCGATTAATGGAGCTTTACCTAAATAAATGACACCACCTTGTAATGGCTAACTACTATAATAGTGTATCGTTACGTAAAAGGCTCTTAAATAATAAAACTCACTGTACTGGAACATTACGGTCTGATCGCAAAGGAAACTCGGTGGAAATAATAAATAAAACATTAAAGAGAGAAGAATATATCTGGAAACGCCAAGGTAATATAAATATCTCAAAATGAAATGATAAACGCGATGTGCTTTGTATAACGACCGGCAGTAAACCTTAGATCGTTGAAGTTACCAACAGGTTTAGTAAAATCAGTAAAAGACCAAATGAAATAGTTTTTTTACAATAAATGCATGGCTGGTGTGGATAGAGTCGCCTATTTTTCATCACCACGAAAAACCATAAGATGATACAAACATATGGTAATCCATTTGGTAGACTTATGTGTCTGGAACTCATACTTTTTATATAAAAAGTATGTCAAGAAAATTGAAGTTTTAGCCTACAGAGATTGACTTTATGCTGTGTGCCTCAAGCCAAAAATTTCGTCTAAATCGCCAACTTTTCTAAATTGTTGATTATTTCGTATGAATGATTCATAGATGACACTAATTTTAATATTACAAGCTGTGCCAGACTGTTCACAATTCTAAATTGTTGACTTTTCAAACTTGACTTGGTTAAAAAGTATTTTGTTTATACTATGCTTACACATAAATATTATTATTTTAATATATATTTGTTTTTAATGTTTGTATTAAATTAATGTTTGTGAAGTTTTAAAACTTTTAAATACAAATCTGTAAAACTTTATTTGTAAAATAGGTAAAAACAAATTAAATAAAAAGAATAAAATAAAAAGAATAAATTTCAATATTAATAAAAAATGGATATGTGAGCTTAAAACGATCAAGGTTTTACTATAAATAAAGATTAAATTTTTGGAATATCAAAATCATGAAGCCACATTACAGTGTTTTTTTGTTATGGCTAGGCACGGTTGCTAGAGATTTAATATTAGTTCTTAGATTGTAGTTATATGAATACCGGAAAGATGAATTGCCACTTCAAACAAAAAAAACTTTCAGTACTTATGTCTCAGTGGTAGTACGCGCAATTTACAAAATAACAGCCAACTACTGTTTCTCTTTTTTATTTTACAAATTATCCTAATTATGTGTTTTTGAACCAACAGAATTGGTTCAAGAGCTTTGAAGCAAGTTCCTCTCCAATAAACAATACCATATTAAAGCGTTGAATGAACTATTCCATAGTATATACGTTTAAAGATTGTTAAGCAGCAGTAATTTTTCAATTGATATAATTTACGTATTGCGGGTACCATATACTCGCTTATATTGCTTGCATGATCTTTCCAATTTTTTTTATTTTTTTTTAATTTTTAATCCCTACAATTTTTCTGGGGCCGAAGCTCACCCAATTCTTTCGCGGTTATTTTAACGTCCTTACTTTACGTCAACTAGGGCCAAATCGAGGACGCACGAATACGGGTTCGCGATTGTTGAATATCCCATCTGCGCAATGCATTGCTCCATGCCAGCCTGTACTGACATGGACGATGGTTCGGCCCATAGACTCTACACTCCAACAGGGGGTCATAGTTGTGTTCATCGTCATCACCGATCGAAATCAGGTGATGAAAAATCCCTTTTGCAACCCTCCCCCGTTGGGATTCGAACCCGGTACCTCCCGCCCCAAACACCGCAGCTTTAACCACTGCGCCAATTGCTCGGTATCTTTCCAATTTAAATTCATGTCGAAGACAAGACCCAAATATTTGATACTCTTTACAGATTCAATTTAAAAACATTTTGCAGAGCAAAGTTAATTTGAACGATTTGTAATGATGCATTTGTCACAATTTTCAATAGCTAAAGAATGTTTTACACAGTCAGACGAATGATAGAATATGTCAAAACATAACATGTAAATCATGCCTCATAACATGTAAATCATAATTTATGCTCATAGTTGTTACAAAACGATTATCATTGGTATAAGTGAGAGCTAGATCATCAGGAAAAGCTGTTACACTACCATGAGTTTATATAAATCAAAAATAAGATTGGGCCTAATACGGAGGTACTCCCGAAACTACGACTTGCTCTTTGCTAAATAACCCATTTAGTTTAATCGTTTGTCGTCTTCCTATTAGGTAGGATGTAAACCATCAAAGCTTTCATCATGTCTAGAAATAATCCAACACTGCACTTGTTCGCATTTAAGCCACCGTACAATTTTTTACAAACTCATAGTAAGGCATCTTCAGGAGAACGGCCTTCCCTAAATCCAAATTGATAGCTGCTAAAAAAGTTAATTTTATTTAAAAACAGTAAACAACGCTTTTTCATTAGTTTTTCAAACAACTTAGCAATGGTAGATAATAGAGATATTGGTCTAAAGTTAGACATCAATCTACGATTACCTTTCTTAAATAAAGGAATAACTTCGGCAGACTTTAATCTTGTTGGAAAAATACCGCTTTTTACGCTTAAATTGAATAAATAACACCATACGTCATTCTAAAAATTTCTAAAGGTGAGAAAGTCTCAAAAAACAGCTTTTTGTTTCACTTGTTTCAAAAATTAAAAGGTCGTAACTTTTACACGGGCATAGTTTATTGTGAGCTAGTGGCAGGGAATTAATTGCACAATGAACAAAATAATTGATAAATTGACTGGCGATATCGGTTTCATTGTCTATTACATTTCCATTAACGTCAAGTTCAGTGATTGTGTGTTGGTCTTTTCTCAAGCTCTGAACTTTTCTCAAGCTCGGTAAAAAAAAATTTGACCCGTGTTAGTGTAATGTCGTTTTTTACTTTAGTACATAGTTTAATATAATATTTTTGGAGCATGACATTCGATGGATGTTTTTCTAGTTTCTTACGTACTAAGTTTTTATTGTTGATCTTAAGCAAAGCAATAGACATCCATGGTTGTAAACGTTTAAATTGTTTATTATTTACTTGAACTTACTCTTTACAATTAAATACTAGAAAAATGGTCAAACGGTATTGACGGGTCATTTACAGAGTACACCGGCTCTCAAAATTCAATTTTAGTTGACTCCTTAGTTTTGAAATATTAAAGGTTGCCGAACTTTAACTGGAATATATTTGACTTTAGGCTTTAATTTACTTATTTTTTGGCGACGAATAAATACATGTTCGATGCAAGGTTTTGTGTTAGTTGTTACACGGGTAGGCTCATTGATATATGATTTCAAACCACGAGAAGCTAGCAAAAACAAATAATTACTAATAACTATCAATATGGCGTTGATAGCATATTTACACTGAAAATCCGAGCAACGCAAAGAAAAAAATTCTGTCAATTTATCAAGAGCTTTTTATTTTAACTTATCACTTTTTGAAATATAAAAGCTTAAACCACTTTTTTTTTTTTTTTTTAAATTACAAAATATTTATATATATATATATATATATATATATATATATATATATATATATATATATATATATATATATATATATATATATATATATATATAAATATGATGAACCTTAATACATTTAAGTGAAATCCTTATTATGTGTTTAACGTGTAATTACTAGTAAAATACCGGCTCCTTCAAAATTAAATCATGTTTTGGTGTAAAATATAAAGACCCAAGTAGATTAAACTAAATATGTACAAAGCTATACTAAAAATTGTGACAATATCATATTGTCCAAAAACCTAGTTATTTCTTATAATAACCGAGATTAATCGTGATTTTTCGAGTTAATTATATACATTAACAAAATCGTAATTAATGTTGATCGTTAAAATAATTAATCGCTTAATTATATGTTCAATACAATAATTTACTATCCTTTTATATTCAGTAGACACATTTCTATTTACATTTACAAAGCACAATCATTAGACTTTACAAATATTTATCATACCAATTCATTTTAACGCAACAATTTTAACACTCGTTGTAACGACAATAATTTTATGTTGAATTTGTTGTCGTCTGTATATTTATTTGTGTTTCTTATTTAAATAAAAAAAAAGCAACACAAAAATAATTAATATTTCTTCATTAATTTTATTTTAGCTTTTTATGTATATATAGGGCTAGAGTAACACATATACACAGATAAAATTAGAAAAGCATTAAAAAAACGTATATGTAACTTTAACAAAAGTAAACATATATACAACTAAAGTGTCAAAAAAAAAATGTTAACATAATAATTTCGAATTCATACATACCCCTTGTATGTAAGAGCGATTCCTTGAGTTACCGAGTTTAGAAAGTAAAATTATACCATGTAATGGAATATGTAAACATCCAACAACATTTTTTTTATGTTTCAAAATTAAATTCAAAGCTTAAATTTTGTTTTGGTTTTTTAAGACTTTAATAAACAGAACTTTGTGTTGTTTACATTATTTATTGTTGTAATTTTTGCTATATAGACATAAAAAAAAAATTTAAAAATAACAAACAAAAAAACAACCAACCAAAATAAATTTAAATTAAAAAACCTTTGTTTTTGTTGTTGGTGCGCTGCTGTCGTTATAATTTGATGTACAAAAAATAAATATAAATAAAAAGTTAATTTGATGATTTTGTGTGGAGAAACAACTGACAACCGCGGGATTGAAATACTTTAATGTGGTCTTTGACAGCGACCATCGGGCAATAGAAATTGGGGTTCGAGAAGTGGGCGACATCGAACATGGCACCAACAAAATTGACGATGATAACGAGGACGAACAATCAACAAGATATAACTTTATTGGTATGGATTGGGAGAAATGGCAGCAAAAATTGGACAAAGCCCACAGGACAGCGGTGGCACAACAACAGCGACAATTTTCGAACAACATCAACGACGTCGACACAATTCAAAATTTGATTCCATCGGACCGTAACCTTTTGGACGAAGAATGTAACGTGTATATCTCGCTTCTTACAAAATTAATTTTGGACAATATAAAACCAAATTCGCCGAAAAAACGTCGGTTCAATAATATGGTTTGCTACTCAAACCACATTATCGAAAAACTATATCGGCACAAATCTTTTCTGATCACAAAAATCAAATCGTTAAAGCGTAATTTAGGCAACTATAATCGAAATTCAAATTCGGGCAATCATCATCAACAACAACAACTTTTGAACAACAAAATTTCGGAATGCAAGGTCGAAATTAAACGTACCGTGCAACTGATCAAACAAAATGTTAAGCTGCAAATTGAAAAATATTGGACGAAGATCATGCAAGGAATTCGACCGGGCCCCAAAATGTGGTCCGAGATTAAAAAAATTTCCAAAAATTATCGGCAAAGTTCAAATAAAATAAACTCTCTTGAAATTAACGCGGCGGACATAAACCGTTACAACCATTTGGACATCGATTGGAGCAAAATTCATAAAAATAATACTCTGGATAAATATCAAATTTTCGATGAAATTATCAATTTAAACATTCTTGGCCATCATATACAGGAACATACTGTACAAAATTCTAATCTTACCACCTCGATGCAACATCAAGAGCAGGAACCTGATGTTCAAAACCTAATCTCGCCTATTATTAATCAACACAAACGTGATAAAGTCGACCACACCACTAAAACACAATTTTCGACCTCAAATCGTTCGTTTGCACCTCAGCAACCACCAGATGATCAAAATTACTTCATCACTTCATATTACTTCATATTTGTGTTGGATCAATTGACGAATATCTTAAATTTGGCAAATAATAAAAAATCTTTTGGACCTGACCTTCTTCCGGTTATTATTGAATTCGGCAAACATCTGCCGAATTCAATAATAACCGAAATTTGTAATTGTTCAACAACCTATTGAACAATAAAACCTTTCCTGAGTCGTGGAAAATTGCTCAAGTTTTTCCAATATTGAAAAAAGATAAATTGCCATCGGATCCGGAGAGCTATCGGCCCATTAGTCTCTTATCCAACTTTGGAAAACTTTTCGAAATTATACTCTTTGAAAAAATTAATGACCATGTTGCTGCAAAAAAATTAATGCCGGATAATCAATTTGGATTCCGCCAGGGACACAATACTGTACATGCAATCACCAAAGTTGTCTCGGACGTTACACACAACTTAAAATTTAATCAACCTACCGGTGCTGTACTCATAGATATCAAAAAAGCTTTTGAATCCATTTGGCTCGACGGACTTCTATCAAAATTAATTAATATGCACTTTTCGACCGACCTCATCGGAATGCTGTATGAACTCTTGTATGAACGAAAATTTATCACTACTACTGGCGGCATCAAAAAATCTTCAAACATTTTCGAAATTTCCAATGGTGTACAACAAGGCTCAATCACTGCTCCTATTCTCTTCAATCTGTATACGGCTGATTTAATTACTCACGAAGAACTAAATTCTAAAACAACACAGTCATGTGCGTATGCAGACGACATGATTGTCTACTGTTCGGCGTATCGCGTTGGCGACATTCAAAAAAATCTACAAACATCTTTAATCTTTATTCAAAATTATTTTGATCTCTGGCATATAGAAATAAATTCATCAAAATGTGAGGCTATCCTTTTTCGTCGACCACTAAAAAACGCGACGCGTGATTTAAAGAGAAATTGGCGTAAACTGTTGGTAAAAATTCAAAATCAACCTGTCAAATTACGTGAGCAAATAAAATACCTGGGCGTCAACATTGACCAAATGTGTTATATGGCACATCATACAAAGATTCAACTAGAGAAAGCGAGACGTGCATTTATAGGGCGCGCAAACTTTTTTACAACAAGCATTTGGACAAACGTGTAAAACTGATAGCGTACAAATCACTGATTAGACCAATACTGACGTACGGTTGCCAGGTATGGTTTAATCAAGTTCCTCGATACATAGAAAAATACCGAATTTTTGAACGGAAATGTTTACGTCATTGTAACGGACTTTACAGAAAAGCCGAGACGGACTTTACCCACTACATATCGAACAGAATACAATACGAGAAATTTGACTCGGACCGTATTGACTTACACATTTTGAAATTGACGCGCAATCACATACGACGCGCATGCCTAAATACAGAAAATTCTCTGATTTACGGACCGTACCATGTCGACGATCAAATGGCAAAACTATACGCGACGAACGAGACGGTGCCAGGACCGAATTTATTCGTTTATTTAGACAGGTTGGGCTACATCCAAAATCGGGAGGCGATACCGCTGATATACCATGTGGCAAGGCGGCCAAACGAGAAGTGGTTTGATGCAACCAAATTCACAAATCCGGATGAACATTTACGTTTTGATACCACCTTCAAAATTGACGAGGACGAGTATGCTAAAAGATGTGAGGCATATTGGTGGCTGACCGATATGATCGGAGACAACAACAACGATGACGATGATGATGACCAGCAGCAGCAGCAACAACAATAACATTTGTATTTTTACATTGATAAAATTTCCTTTTTTGATATACACCCTTTGCATTGTATAATTATTTTACTTTTTTAGATAAGCAATTTTAAAATCAAGCTTTTGCGTAGACTTTCATAATATTTTGTTTTGCTATAACATTTATGTTAATTTTAAAATGTATGTCTGTGGGTGTGTATGGTTTCTGTATATAGGTGTGTGTTAATGTTTCTCTCTCTTTTTATTTTATTTTTAAGCTCTACATTTGAGTTGATAATCGTCATAAATTTTATAGCATTTTTTTTATGACATTTTAGTTTTTCATTTTTTTGATATTGAATTTTAAAAACCAAATTTATAAAATTGTTATATTCAAATTCATTTAATGATATTTTTACAAAAACCCTTTTATATGTTTTTATCGAAGTAATGAGCCTGAGATTCCGTCTCTTGTAGGAACAGGGGCTCAAATAATTTATTTTATATAATTTTAGTTTATGGATGGCATTTTAGTTAATTTCCTACATCCTTATTAAAAAATGTATCGAAGTAGTTAGTCTATATTTTATTATAAAAAAAAAATGTTAACTCAATAAAGGAAATTTTGTTAAAAAAAAAATAAAAAATACTTTAATGTGATGAAAAATGTTAATGTAACTACTGTCATCGATGAAACGTCAGAACCGTACTATACTCAATATATAATATTAATAGTAGTTTTTGTCAACTGTAAAATTTTCTAAAGAAATTATTCATGACTTATAACCTTTGATCCAAAGGTTGTACGGAATAAGAACTTCTAACATCACATTACTTATATAAATATATATATATATATATATATATATATATATATATATATATATATATATATATATATATATATATATATATATATATATATATATTTATTCTGACCATCTCTCTTTTCTGTTTTGTGACCAACTTATTTAGTATATCATAAAGAATACTGACTCCTAAAATGCTACCATGTTAGAAATATTAATTTTGTATAAAATTAAATACTTTACTAATTTACTAATTTATTTTACTTAACCAAATCACATTACGACTTTTTTTTAAGTAGGCCGGCGAGGTATCTTTATATTACCATAATATCGTTATTGAAAATTGATTTTTAGCTGTTATTAAAAGTAAAATAAAATAACAATGTCTGTAAAAATAAAATCAGATTATAAGAAACTGAATTTAAAAAAAAAAATTGGAATAGATTCGGTATTCAGAAAGTCATTCAGAAAGAGCGACAGTGTATTATTTTTGGATCAGTAAGACAACCGTTAACACTGTTAAAGAGTGGAAGATTGAGTTCTTTGCTAGATTTGACGATGGAAACTAAAGGAAACTAAAAATAACGGCGTATGAAGTAAAAGTTTAGTTTTTAAAGGAGCACCGTGCAAAAGTGGCAAAACGTCGAAGTACCGCGTAACAGTATAAAGTTATGCGCCAGTATGCACATTAATTCCAAATTTCTTCCACCCAATACGAATTCTCAAATGCAGTCCTTGGACCAACGAATCATACAATTTTTTTAACAGCTGTGGTGTCTTAAACTTTTATAAATGAAACATCTTTGTTTGCTTCAAATATTAATGTGCTGCTTATAGCGTATAAAAGATACCATCTTCATGAAAATCAGTTAAACCCAAAATTATAAAAAAACTGCTTCCGAAAAGCTGATATTGGTGACTTCCTTCGTTATCTGGACAAGAAGTTGAGGATTTTATTTTAACACACAGTGCAATTTTTCAACGCAATTGTTGACGAAATAAGAACAAAAAACGTGGAGCAAATTAAAATAGATAATATCTAGAATAGTGACGAGGAATCGCCCGAAGAAGTAAAACCAGTAGCAAAATATTCTGATATTGCTAGCATATTAGATAATTTGAATTTTTCTGCTAACAAGTGTCCAAAAATGATGTCGTCAATTTACGAAGTGGAAAATATTTTCCATTTATATATTTAGTTGAAAAAAAGACAAAACAAATAACCTTGGATTCATTCATAAAGAAAACTTGAATATTATAAGAAGGGTTATATAATTATAGAATTATAGGGTTATAATAAAATACTATAACGTGGTTTCGTTATAGAATTAATGATATTTTCAAACTTGTATAAATCATTCCTGTTAACCACCGACGCATCAAACTTCAGCGTATGTGCCATATTATCGCAGGGAGAAATTGGTAAAGATCTCCCAATAACATTCATATCTTGATCTATGAACAAAACTGAAATATGATATGAACCAAAAGGAGATGCTAGCGATAGTTTGGGTGTTAGCCAACCTTGGAAATTATCTTTGTGGAGGTAAGAAGATCAACATAATTACGGACAATCAGCCTCTAACTTGCGCGTTCAGCATTGGAAATAACAAACTCCAAAAATGGAAAGCAAGGATTAAAGAGTATAACTATTAGTTGGTATTGAAACCTGGAACCACATTGATTCCAAAAAATATTATTTCCAACAATTGGCTAGCTTGACAAACCTAAAATTTACCCAAATATCACAACGTAAAATTATTCAGATTGATCTAATATAAATAAAAAGCGAAAAATGCATCGACAAATTTTCTAAATTCTCAATAAAATACTTTCAAATCAAAAATAGAACTGCATTATACAAAAGAATATTTTAATGGACAGGTATAACAAAATAATACATTCTGTCATTGGAAGAAAACCACACGATGCAATTTTTTGGGAAGATACAACGAGTTAATTATCAAAACCTATTAGACTTCGAAGAAAAAGTTAACACGAATTTAATAGAACGAATTAGAAGTAATCAAAAACTAAAATTGCAGAGGGAAAATTTAAAGTAAAACCAGCCCAAAACTTATGTCGGAGAACCGAAACTAAGCTTAAATTAAAAAAAGTAGTCTTTGCGAAAGACAATAAAGTCTTAAATAACAGAAAAATAATCTTGTTTCAAAAGGAAGAAACAACTATTCAACAGCCAGAAACTTTTTGGGATACATCCAATCCATCTAAATTTCTGATCCACAAGACGTGGATTTTTAAAAGCAAAAAAGTTAATCAATAATAATAATTTTATGTTTTTTAATCAAAGTTTTTTATTAAAATTATCTTAAAATAAGCTCTAAAGTTATCAAAAAAATGTTTATCACTAATTCATTAAAATAAACGGCGTCAATTCAAATAAAGTAAAAACATCAGATTCCAAATCTAATAACAAAAACTTGTATCCTATATACAACAAAACATTATCCTAATCTGGTATAGATATTCTTCTGCTTATGATATAATCAACTCCGTACGATTATCTAAAGTAAAAAACGATAAAAGCACGACAATATGCGAAAATATAAACAAAACAAAAAAATAATAACCAAAAATTTAATAAACGTTCGGTTGATGGTGATGGTGATGTTGATTGGAATAAGAAAAATGGCATTCGGTACCTTCGTGTGTGATTTTGAATTATTCTCATTTGGCAGTTTACTTATTTTCTATTTAGAAATACACAAAACAAAAGCAAAAATGTTAAGATTACGATATTATACACATATGAACAGTGTGTGTATATTATAAGAAGCTCATACTGTGTTTGTTTGTATATACTTTTGTACATATTTGCTTGAAACGATAAAAGATGTATACAAAACGTATATACGTATCACCACATCCCTTATTCACGCTTGATAAATAAATCCATACACATATTATATATATATATATATATATATATATATATATATATATATATATATATATATATATATATATATATATATATATTTCTTCTTAATAAAAATAATAGATTGCACTGGGTTTATTATAAGTTTAACCTTTTTTGGAGGGTTATATTCACTTTCGTGCACAAATGTGGATAAATATCTGAGGAAAGTAAAAATGCTTTACTTTTTTTTACAATATTATTATATTTTTATTTCATTTCTCCTTATTGTTTACATCATCTGGCACTGGTGACATATTTAAGCTACGCAACATATCCCCTTTACAAATAAAAAAAATATTATATATATATATATATATATATATATATATATATATATATATATATATATATATATATATATATATATATATATATATATATATATATAAAAATTTATTAATTATATTTGAGATTAGTTAGAGAGAAAACTAACCGATGCGGAAGCATAGTGGTACGCACTGCCTTGTGGTTTTATAATAGTTATTATTATACAACAATAAAGGGATTAATGGTATACTACCTCTGCCACTAAAATTCCTTTTTACCAAACTTAAAATGAAAAATTAAAATTAAAATGACTCGTATTTGGACATGGATGATGCATTTACTTTATTTCTAAATTGGATTATATTTAGATAATAATAGTTATAATAGGCACACATTTTTTAAAGATAGCAGACTTACATTTGGAATTGAACTGGCATTGTAGTAAAAAAGTTAAAACTAGATATTAAGTTAAGATTGTGAATATGGCTTTGCTTCAAGTGCCTGTCAATAACGCTATTATTAGACTATTTTAGGGCTATTAAAAAGTATATAAATTAACACAGGAGTCATTCTAAAGTACAATTCCAGTGGTATTCAGATTTTTTTTTTCAAAGGGCTTTCAAATACTAACTAGTCAAAAAGTAATGTGGTTACCAGCTCAGAGCATATTGCGCAGAAGGTTTTTTTTTAATTTGTGTTGCAAATTCACCAATTCAGTTGTAAACTAAAATCCTCACATTAACTGTTGAAAAATTGTTTGTATTTTGGTCCATTTTCTTTTTTTCAACTTTAACCCACTTTTTGTATTTATCGTAATTGGAATCATCATTAAATATTTTTAACTGGATTTTTGGTATCACCCAAATTCACCTATTTATTGTAGAAGAAGCCCTGCTTTAATGCATAATATAAATGCATATATAGTACTACCGCATCATAAGGAAAAAACAGTTTACCCATTGATGTTCCAGATGTCAGGTCGATAGAATCTCGTTAAAATTTAGAATAAATATATGACATTTAGGCGATTATACATATACACATATTTTGATTATTTTAAATCGATACCAGTAGCGACATCTAGCACGTCAATGGGCTAACATACCATGGTAGTATGTCTAGTTATATTATGGTTAATGTTTGAAAGTAAAAAAAGGGTTGTTTACTTGACTTACATGATATTGTACTAAATAAAAGTGTCTAATTAATTCAAAAGTATTTCGAATAGACGCTTCTTCCATTTTTGAAAAACAAGACTATCGTAAAGGTATATATGTCACTTAAAATATACCAATTCATGTACACGCACAAAATTATTTCAGTTATCTATATTACACGAAAAAATCGACAGGCAAAGTAATTTATAACTGTGGAACCATTTTAAGGTCGAAAAGTATGTTCGTCTAAGGCACGATCAAGAAACTTCTTTAGCAAAGTAACAAACTATATTTTTAATGCAAAAACTCTAAATCTTGCTAAAAAAATTAATTACTTATGGATGGGTATTCCAGCCAATTTGTTGGATTATAATTTGACATTCTTTTAGGATTTTAATTTGCTGTTAGATAGCATGTCAAATGTGTAAATATCTTTTTCCATAATGGAATTTTTAAAATATAATTTGATATTTTTATTTGAGTAAAACTTTTTATAAATTATACCAGTTATAAATAAAACATCACGCAGGAAGTAATTTAATTAGAAATAAGAAATGTGCAATATGGATCAGTTTTAAAATAATTCACTTAAAAAGGAATGTGGAAGCTTTAATTTACCCACATTTCTGCCAATCTTTTCTATTAATGAAAACAGGACTTCGAATTTAAAAAAATTAAATAGTTTATTTCCTATATTTAAACAGAAATCTTTTCATTTATATCAACCCTCGATTTATTTTGATATATGATACTACTAGGCCTTTTATTTTTGTAGACATCGATTTCCACTACGCTTATGGCCTCCACCACCACAACACATAAAGCACAAGTTCAAAAGTGATTTTGCAGCTATATATCGCTTTAAATTTATTTTAATAATTTGACATAAGGTCGATCTGAATATTTCCCTTTTTCAAGATGTATGTAAAGGTATGATTTCATATCAATCATAGTTTTCTTTCCACAGTGTTTGAATAAATATCTTAGATGTGAAAATGACTGGCACTAAAAGACCCAATGGTTAATTCTTTTGAAGTTTCAATATAGGTTTGATATTAAAGGCTAATGAATCCAAATTTCCGAAGTGATCTATTTGCGAAGATCAAATCCTTCCACTTTACAGAAATTCCTAAATTATAGTATATTTTAAAAAGCGAATTTGTAGTATTAGAACCTAATACCCTGTAGTGTTATCTAATACTATTTTATAGTATTATGGTATTATAGTATTATAGTGCTATCAAATTTATATTTATTTCTTTAAAAAAAGTTCTAAAAATAATTCTGCTCTAATGATCATGTCGATTGGGTTACTTATATTGAAGTTAGGATCTGCGAACTAGGATCTAGAAACTACTAAACATTCTAGTTTCACTTCAAAATTATTGTGACATGACATTTTTTTTGTCGAAGTTTTTCACATACGTCAGTTGAATTTAAATTTAAACCAAATATTTGATTGCCCTTAATTTTTCTTAAACCTAAATTATGTTCGTCTAAAAGGCTTTAGAAATAATATTAGATTGACAACTTGAATCTAATAAACAAAGGACCTCATGGTACCCGCTGTCATCTTTGACAAACATGATTGATTTCGAATTAAAAATATTGCTCCGAATAATAAACTTATGATCATTTGGAGCGACATCTGAACTTGTCAAAGGAAAATTAATAATGTCCGAATATTTTTAATTACTTGGCCATAATTTAAATCAAGTACTAAAGTTTTTTTAAACTTTTATTTAACTGCTTTAAAACAGTTAATCTATCCGACATTGAACGTTTTTAAAATTGAGGACACATAAAGTCAAAGAAAAATGTGGACCTTTACATAAAGCACATCTGATATAGGTTGTTTTTTTTTAATATGTATTTGTATATGGCGGGAACATGCAGGCTACTTAATGGCTTTATATATGGACGGCTTTAAATATGGAATAAAAATTTCCACTTTTTAACTAACTAATATTTTAGACTATAAATGAAAAGTAGAGAAATATTACGTTTAGTTAAACTTGAAAAGTTTCGTTAAGTAAACTTAACGAAAATGTGTTATTAAGCAGATTATAATTATTTAAAGCCCAATAATTTTAGTATGAAGTATTTAATCGACATTGATAATTTTTGTTTAATTAGTTTCGTTTAGTTTGATTTTAGATCTTTCTTGTTTGAACGGCACAAATAGAAAACATATTATGTAAACATAAACTGAAAACTTAAAGTCGCTGTGTTAGACTTTTTAACCAAATTGCTAGCAGTATATTGATTAAAAAAGAAAAAAAATATTTGATATTTCCACGCTTTCCAAATAATACAGCAAAGTTTGTAGGTACTTTATTAAAAATTTATTCTCTTTAACTACAAAAAGTTTTTATAATTTTTTAATTGTTAATTAATCTTACAATATGCATGGATTACTTGAACTTTAAGATGAGAATAAACCATTTCAGTATAAATTTCTTAAATTGTTCGAATCGTTACTTAAATCATTGAATCATGCTATAATTTAATATACAAAAATGTTTCGTTAAGTTTTTCAATGTTTAATTAAAAGTTACAATGATATTACCATTAAAACCCATCCTTAGCTTCATAAACATGTATAAATCAGTTATTCAAACTTATTCTTAATGCGTGCTAAAACTTATCAGCATTCGTTTGCATTTTGTATTTTTCAAACCAATAGTTATTATATTTTAAGTGGAGGAAATTTTGTCATTCCTAATAATATTTGGTAATCTTCCACACCAATAACTAAATATAATTAAAATGTTGAAAACGATTCAGATGCATAATTCGTTAATTTACTTTCCAAAACTTGAAAGATGTACTTTTATAATAGGTTTCGATAAATATTCGTTAAGTAATTTGAGTAAAATGTAATAATTTTTTATTGGTTAGTTTTTGAATAACATTATAATTGTAATAAAAATCATATTCGTTGTTTCGTTAAACTTGAAAAGTTTCGTCAAGTTAGCTTAACGAATAGGTGAATTTTGGTAAACAAATCTCATAGTTCAAATGAGATTTTGAACTATGAGATTTGATTCACACCAATAACTAAATATAATTAAAATGTTAAAAACGATTCAGTTGCATTATTCGCTAATTTACTTTCAAAAACTAGAAAAATGCACTTTTATAGGTTTCGGTAAATATTCGTTAAGTAATTTGAGTAAAATTTAATAATTTTTTACTAGTTACTTTTTGAATAATATTATAATTATAATTAAAATAGTATTTGTTGTTTCGTTAAACATGAAAAGTTTCGTCAAGTTAACTTAACGAACAGGTGATTTTTGGAATTAAAAAAATCGCATGGTTATATAAATTTCTAATGATATAAGTAACTTTTGAGTTAACTATGGTTTAAATTGCTAATTTTCTATAAGTTATTTTCGTTTAGTCTGTCTTTAAAGATAGACTAAACGAAAAGACAGTTTTTGCTGTTTTTTCCAAATAGACAAAAGTTGAAAGATATTATTGTCTTAAAATTGTTTCGTTTAATACTCGTTAATTTCTTTGTGTAATGTTTAAAAAAAATACTCGTTACTTTTTAAAAACGTTATATGACCAAAATATAAAAATATTTCGTTGGATTGTTAAACTGACAAAGTTTCGTTATAAAGAGTATAAAAAAACAAACTTAAACAGAATAAAATTTCTAAGACGCTTATAATTATTGAATTAAGTTTATATGGATTAACCGTTAATTTTGAATTTATTTGACATGACTCATTGACGCAACATTCAGCATAACGAAAAGTTTGCATAACTGTTCACATCTCGACCAAATTATTTTTTAATAATTTAAGAAGTGGTTAAGGCTTTGTTTAGTTTGTGCCAGATAGTTCAAAAGATTTTCAAAATGGTATACTGGGAAGTTTATAAATAGATATAAAAATATTTTTGTTCTGTGCATCACTAATGTCAACTAAAAGTGCCTCCAAATTAAGTAGGTTACAAGCATAAATAACGTTGGAGTAAATATTCTTGGATACAAAAACGCATACACCATCATCTCTTTTAAAAGTTATATCAACAAGTTTAATTTCATCCATTTTAGTTAATAAACTGCGAGCCTTAAAAGAGCATATCTTCAAGCCACTTTTAAATTTAACCAAGATTTTAGTTCCACATTTGGAATAATTACGCTCGAAGCATCAGTCAATGTAAAGTCATCCATACACAAAACTCAGAAATATATATATATATATATATATATATATATATATATATATATATATACATATATATATATATATATATATATATATATATATATATATATATATATATATATATATATATATATATATATACATATATATATATATATATATATATATATATATTTATATATATATATATATATATATATATATATATATATATATATATATATATATATATATATATACATATATATATATATATATATATATATATATATATATATATATATATATATATATATATATATATATATATATATATATATATATATAATACTAAGGGAAAACTTTAATATTTTAAATAGGCTATATAGGTACTACCTTCCTTCAAAAGAAAATTTCATTTTTTACATAATCTCTACACACACAATTTAATACCAATTTCATTTCTGTTGAATAGAGATGAGACATAAAAATTGATTTATAATAAAAAAAAAACTTAGCCAAAAACCACATATCAAAAACATAAAATTTTCAATTCATAATATTAAAGCACATCTTCCGCTAAATAAAATGTTTTATTCTTTGAATTCTTCCAAGTCAGAGAGAACACAAATAAAAAAATCTGAGTATGTGAAATATACCGAAATACTATGTAGTCGTTTATATAATGAAAAACAGAAGCCAGGAATTCTATTCAATTTTCCATTTTTCTTTAAATTTTGAATTTCATTTTTTCGTTTTTTTTTTTTTCGATTTTCCCTTATATACTTTTACGGTGTTATACATAAAGGAAATACTCATATTGTAATAAGTGTAGTTCAATTTAAAGAAAAATGGAAGTAAATTTGATATGTAAAAAAAAGTGAAAGGTTGTGCGTCGTATTTACACTCATATACATAATATATAGATCTAAAGATGGGAGGAAAATCTATTACTACAAAAAAATATTTCTATATTTACCCCTCAAGAAAAACATTATCTACTTAATAAAACAATTATGATACGCGGCTTTATAATTAGCCCAATTTCTTTATTTATACGAAACGTGCCAACAGTAACTCAATACTAAATATACACAATCCGTAGTTATCAAATATATATCCGAATTTTGAAAAACTATGCGGCACAAAACGTAACGATAATAAAATCTGTCATCATTAATTTAATCGATTTTAGATCCACTTCGACTAGTTAGTGTCCTGAGAAAGGAAAACAAGAACGACAGAAAAAACTTTTTTTAGGGTACTTTGATTCGAAAAAAAAGGTTTTTGTTTTGTTTCTGATGATAACAAGAAAACAGATTTATGGGTTTTTCCACACTTGTGTTTTAACAATTTTAGGAATATTATATATATATATTTTTTGGCCGTAAATTTGGACAAGATTTATTTGTAAATGTTTGAAATATTTTCCACCCTGAAATCAGTTAATAAATTTATAAACGAACAATAAATATTTTACGGGCATTTTTTTTTTCATTTTTGACAACAACAAACACATTTAAAAATTATATAATTTAATTTCGATTTTTCTTTCGGTCAAATAACACAATGTCGTTATGTCAAAGCATCATATAACAACTTTACATAACTGACCTTTTAACCGTTTTGATTTTTGTGTTTTTACCTTATATATTTATGAATTTATATAATCATCATTTAATTTAAAAATATTAAAGAAAATTCATGGAAATTAAGTGTGCGAGGAAAGTTGAAAAAAATTTTTATTTCCAGAATTCGAAACACTAACTTAAAAAAAAATAAAAAATTATAATATATAAGGTTGACTTTATTTTGTTACGATTTCTCTCGACATTTTCTTGAAAAATTTAAATTTTAAATTTTAAACCAGCCGAACAGAAGAAATAAAGTGGAAAAACGATATTTAGGGAAAATTGTTGGTATTTTTACGAAAAATTCAAAAAAAAATATTATTTTTAGGTTTTATTTATTTATTATAAAATGTAAAGTCTAGTCAAAAAATCAATTAATATATTTAAATGAAAATACAAACTTTTTCTATTTCCGGGGTTTATATATGAAATATTTATGCGAGATTGTTTTTTTTGTAACCTCCGCACCCCCTGCTAATAATAATAATAACAAAAATAAATGTTTCGCATTTTGTATCAAAAAATAAATAAAAATGTTATTTAGCATAAATTATTTTTATATAAAAGAAGAAAACAATAAAAGTTAATTAGTTTTAATTAAAAATTATGGAAAAGTTAATTTCGTTTAATTTAACAAAACAAGAAGGAAAATTTTGATATAAATATTTCGGTTGATTTTGACTTGCCTAATGATAACCAATTAGTTAGTATATGCTTGTTGTGTTGTGTACATGGTTATTGCTTAAAGCTCAAATAATTTTTGACATTAAAGGATTTTTAATAGATTTATTATATCGATTATTTTATGCTTCAAATAATAATTTAATTGAAACATAATTTTTTGATGATGACAAGTTTAAAATTTGGCATAAACAAGGCATGTCTCAAGCAAAGAACTATTCCTTTCGTCATAGTCGTTCTTCTTCTGTTTAAATTGATCGTGAATACCGAAGCATAAAATCGCAACGAGAACAGGCATGCTGCCACAAAAGCTGAAATTTAATCCAAAGGAGATATTATTTTGGAAAAATGGCCTATATTTTTGACTGTTGGTTCAAACAACTTTACAATACAAAAGCTTAACAAAAATTTTGGAAACCGCGATCAATATAATAAGCTCCAAAGTTTAAGAAGATAAGACCAACTGCTAGTAAACATCTACAATGTTACCTGTGTCGTTGAACTTGATCACCATGTTCAATTTATACCAAAACTATTAGAACAAAATGTTTTAAAAAAGATTAATATGATTCGGCCGAAGAAGGTTTTTTATCAAATGATGAATCAGCATATAGAATTTATGCCTTACAAACTCTTATATTTACTGGCTCCTTTACGCAGACATTATTTTCGTAAGCTTTGCACATAGTAATGGTTAAATAATGTCCTACTTAATCATATTTTATGCAGGAAGTAAAATTTTTTTCACAAACCAGTATTTAATGAGGAATTGGGCATACTTTTTTTGATTTCGGTTTAAAATTAAAATTTTTTGATATAAAACCATAATAAATAATTATACATTTGTTAATTAAAACAAAGAAATTTAAAAAAGAAAGTATTAGTCTTTGGAAAATAGTTGGTGCACATTCATTAGGAGGATCTTTCACTCTTCGCTTTATGATAAAAAACGGTTATTTGACTTTGACTAATAATTATATAACATATGATTATCACGTGGGAGTGCGTTAGATCACTGTTTATTTATTGTTGAACGTAGATGTGGTTTGCACGGTATGTCAAAACCAGATGATCATCAAAGGCTATCGCTATTGTACAAATTAAATTAAAAAAGCAAAGAGTCCAAGACGGTTCCATAAGAACATCCTAGTTCACTAGAGTAATCTTCAATTACAACATGTTGATGTCTATTGAGGAGGTCGGATTTTCAGCATAGACTAATTATTAGAAATGGATGCGATTTACCGTAAAAATACCAATGACAACTTTATCTTCATTTAAAGGGTAATTTAATATTCGAGAAAACTCATTAAAGTACCTACACTTCTACAACCTCGTTCATCTTTCTTATTCAACCTTTATGATAATTGAAAACCAACCTTTTATGATAACCTTTGCATATTTTAATATATCAGAAAAGACTATTGAATTTATACCATTTTAATTTATTTTGATTTCTTCTACTCCTAACCTGGAATGCTAATAAAGTTCTATAGTATCTTCCAGACCTAGAATTTTTTTCAAATACTAAAAAAATTGATATATGCTTAATAGCAGAAAGCAATTTCACTAAAAAGTCTTATGTAAAAATAAAAGGTTGTTCTTGTTAAAATTCTATATATTCAGCGGAAAGATCTAAGGCTGGGGCTTCTTTCTTCATCAGAGAAAATATTAAACACTTCGAAGGTGTCAAACTCAAAATAGAAACAGTGGAATAGTATGATTTAAAAAATTAACTAAATAATTACACGAATCTGCGGGTTGCTGCGATATTTTGTCTACTAACCAACTTAAAAAATATGATTGGTTTAAATAATGATGGGCTTAAATTTCGTCATACGAAGAGACTCCAATGCCAAACAGACGCATTGGGTTCAAGAGTAATATAACCTAAAGGTAGAGAACTATTACAAGCCGGACATCAAATCAACGGTGGGTTTCATTCAAGTAAAATTCCTACTTATTGGCCAACGGACACAAACAAGATTTCAGACGTGATTGACTTTTTTATAGCTGTATCCACATCGAAAATAATGAAAATTTATTCTCGGATCATTCTCCAATCATATACTTACGATCAGTCAAACAATAATTGAAAGCCCCCAAGATTAACAAGCGAGAAGACCAATCGGAAACCTTTGCACTGTTAATTAAGAAAAGTATTGATTTTCAAGTCCCAATCAAAAAACAAACTTATAAACAATATTCAGATTGCAGCAAGGGGAAGCACTGCTTTCACCAAAAATAAACCTAACTAGAATGAAACATAAACACACACGCAGGAAAGAAAAAATTTGGTCAGAGAAAAGCGGAAATCTCACTAAATCTGGCTTAGAAATCGAGCACCAGAGAGCAAAACTATTTTTAATCAGCTCAAAACCAAGCTGCACAAGTTAATAAAAGAAACTGTAAGCTTCAACAAATATTTAATAAGTCTTACTGGCTACAAAGAAAGTAATTACTCTTCAAAGGAAAGTACAAAATGACTAAAAAGACCAATCAAAAAATCAGATGATACTTGGGCCCTAGGTCTCAAAGATAAAACTGATCTTTATGCTGAACATCTGGAAAAAACGTTTAAATATTTAACTAGACAAACAGCAAATGAAAAAATCATTTCTTATGCAAAAAGAGGCGAGTCAAAACTGCGACCTGGAAAATTAAATCAACCATAACCTAAATGCAAAAAAGCTCCTTGATGTTTTTTAACAGAAAAAGTCCTCCTCAAAAGGATGATACTTCCAACTGAAGAGATACACCTGTTACCATTTCTCCAATTTGGTTTCAGAGAAAAACAGTCTACCATAAAGATCAGGTACACAGAGTCACTACCGTGATTGAGGAGATGTTTGGAAACCAAAAAAATTCCGTTCTTGAGTTTTCTGTGATGTTGCCCAAACCTTTTATCAAGTCTGACATTAAGAATTGGAATATAAATTACATCGCAACATCACTAAGCAGTTCTATGATATATTAAAATCATAAAATGAAGGGAAGAGTGAAATATGAAGGAGAGTTCACATCATTAAAAAAAAATTGAACTTAATTATTACTGAAGAAACAAATATTGCAACTTTTGCGGAAGATCCAGCAATTTTGGCTGTTGGAAGTACAGTCGAAAAGACAACCAGCAAACTACAGCCTACTGTAAATGAGATAAAATGGACAAATCCAATGCATTTGGCTGCCATTGAATAAACCATATCTCCACTAAAGTTCATGCAATTCTAAGAGATGATACAATGGAGGCGATTTTGATAAAACCAAGAATGAAAGTGATCTTTCCATTGATAAGGAATTTTTAATATTAAATCATAATGTTTCACCGACTAAACCTGACATATCATAAGAAGCAGCATTATGGAAGCACTCATTGGTATAAATTCCAGAATAAAGGTTACAAACAGTGATGTTTAATATATTCCTGGCGTCAAAGTAATTCTTTTTCTGATCAATTTGGCAATGGATGCAATTTACCATAAAGACGATAAATAATTGACGCTTAATAGCGATACCCATTTTTTATTTTTATTAGCCTCCCAGAGATTAATAGAGTGTTATAAATTTAAGCTTATCTGTACTTTCCAGAACTTTGCAATATTTACACACCGCGGCGGAAAGTGATATAGTCACAAAATTTAAAGGCCTTTAAAAGCAAGTAATCACAAAGGGAACAGACATATTCCTATAAATAAAAGATGAATTTCTGACTGAATAACGATCCGAAAGGTGATATTATTTTGGAAAAAAGGGCTCCGATTTTGAGATGGCACATGAAAAGCCAATGAAAATGAGTAAAGTCGTGCGATCTAAAATCGATGTTGGAAAAACTACACAATAAAATCAATTTTACCGAGCAATTGGCGCAGTGGTTAAAGCTGCGGTGTTTGGGACGGGAGGTACCGGGTTCGAATCCCAATGGGGAAGGGTTGCAAAAGGGATTTTTCATCACCTGATTTCGATCGGTGATGACGATGAACACAACTATGACCCCCTGTTGGAGTGCAGAATCCATGGGCCGAACCATCGTCCATGTCAGTGCAGGCTGGCTGGAGCAATGCAATGTGCAGATGGATTTAAAATCGAACCTGTATTCGTGCATCCTCAATTTGGCTGGTGACGGCGTAAGGTAGGACGTTAAAAATTAACTGCGAAAGAGTTGGGAGAGCTTCGGCCCCAGAACAGATTGCAGAGTTCAGAAACAAAAAACAAAAAAAAAATCGATTCAGATTTTCCATGCAATATTCTAACCATACTATTTGCAACTATTTAGCAATCTGTATACTAATCATACTATTTATACAGATGTGGATTCGAAGTGATTCTACTCTTTTAAAGTGTATTATGTAATCTTCCAAAGAAAAAGTAAAAAATATTAGCCGCTTATAAATATGTTTGTAGAATGAATATAAAAATTAAAGGTTTATCACTGTGGACACTGCAGTATATATTATGGTTGAGTTGCAATCGGTTTGGGTACTACTAAAAACGTTAAATTAATATTAAATATTGGTGAAATTAAAAATTATAGTGGAAGTTTTATTAGGGCTAATGAACAGATTTTTAAGGGATTAGGAAAATTTCCGGACAAGGTTAAATTATTTTTAAAAGAAAATGTACAACCAATGCCAAGATTTCCGAGAACAATCCCGATTGCTATTTAAAAAAAAAGTAAGAGCAGTTGAAGACCAACTGGAGAAGAAGAATATTATAGAATGGACACTTGAAACAACTGACTGAGTCTGCAATATGGTTGTAGTTCAAAAACCAAACGGGTCATTAAGGTTATGTCTATCCCAAATTTTTGAATGAGGCTTTAAAACAAGATTTTTACGAAATATCTAAATTAGAAGATCTCACATCTAAATTAACTGATGCAACACTGTTTACGGTGTTGGATATTAAAGATGGATTTTATCAAATTGAACTGGACGATGACTCGAAAATACCTTGTGCTTTTAGCTCACCGTTTGGGATTTATAATTTTAATCGGTTACCCTTAATAGAGCTCCGGAAACATTTCAAAGGCTAAATGAGAGAAATTTCAGAAATATTCCAGGTACATTCATTAAAGATGTATTGGTAATAGGACGGGACCAAAAGGAACATGATTACAATTTAGAACAAGTGGTAGTGAGAGCTAAAACATTGAGTATAACGTTTAATCCAGACGAAGTGCAATATAAAGTGAAAGAAGTAAAATTTCTATGCCATGTTTTGGGTTAAAATATCGTCAGTTGTAATCCAAACCAGATCAAAGCCATCGTTGAAAAGAAAGGATTCAAGATCCACGATAGAGTTACAGAGATTCTTAGGTATGGTCAATTGCTTAAAAAATTACATACCTAATTTGGCCGAGACAATGGAGTCACTACGAGAATTATTAAAAAAAAGTGGAATTTTGCCACATGTGAAGTGTATGAAAATATTAAAAGAAATGATTACTGAGGCACATATTTTGCAATCATTTAATGTCACTAAAGAGATTATGATACAGACGGATGCAAGCAAGAATGAAGTGGAGTGCGTCCTACTTCTGGAACTAAAACCCATAGCGTATGCTTCATGAGGTATGTACCCGCATATGCTTGAATGACACAGAGAAAGAATATGCTCATGACAAAAAAGGACTTCTGGCAATTAATTATGCGTGCGTAAATTTCGATAATTACATATTTGGTAAAAACAGTTGAAATTCTCTCGGATCATAAGCCTCTTGTTGGTGTAATGAGAAATGAGATACACCAAGTGAACTGGTCAAGGTTTCAGCGCATGAAATTGAAGTTGTGCAAGTACAATTTGCTAGTTAAGTATAAACCAGGAAAAGAATTCCATATTACAGACCATTTATCATGCCAGCGAGAGAATTTCAAGAATTTGAAGAAATAATTCATACTAGATATAAATTGGGTGAAATGGTAATCGTACCATTTAATTTAAGGATGGAAATGTTAACACTACTATATATGAATCTCACGGAGGAATAACAAAAACCAAACATTGAGCTAGGCACATAATATATTGGCCCTGTATTGATACAGACATTGCAAATTTTATAGACAAATGTCAATTCTGCGAAAATTGCCAAATTCAAATGCCAAGGAACCATTAATTTCACACGAAATTCCAGAACTTCCATTCAATAAAATAGCTTGTGGTACTTTGCAAGTAGGAAGTAATGACTTTTTAGTTATAACTGATTATTATTCGAAATGGATTGAGGCAGTGCTGTTGAAAAATAAACGGGCCTCGAAAATCATCATCAATTTAAAAACTAAATTTGCTACTCATGCTATACTTTAAACCATGATATATGACAATATGCCGTTTGCATCACAAAAAATGTTTGAATTCAGCAAAAAGTGGAAATTTGATATAAAAACCTCAAATTCAACTTATCCACGGTCGAATGGGTAGGCTGAAAAATCAATCCACATAGCCAAAAATCGTATTAAAAAAACAATTGAATATAATTGAGATATCCAGTATGCCCTTTTAGAGTATAGGAAGCATCCGGTCGCAAATTTAAATGTTTCACTAAGCCAATTACTTTTCAGTCGTCGAACTAAAATAAAATTAATATCTTAGAGAAATTAAAATAAAACCAGAAGAAGTCAAAAACTTATTATGATCGACAAACAAAAATAAGGCCAGAATTTCAGGAAGGACAACCTGTAGTATAAGGAAAAACACAATTTGGGAACCTGCCAAAATTATAGAGGAACACAATAGCTCACGATCATTCTTAATAAAAAATGAAAATGAAAACATTTTGAGGCGCAGCTCGTATCATTTAAGGAAAGCTCACAAATATCTTCAATTAAAAAAAAAATTTAAAAAAATACCCAGAAAAATAAAAATACCTTTATTAGAGCGTGTGGTTAGGGAGCCTGTAAGATTTCGAGACTATGTTAAATATTAAACTGTATTAAAGGAATTAAATTAAATTTTAGTTCATTGAAAAATTACAATAAATTTATACGAATAATGTATTAAGTTTAAATTTAGGATAACTATAATGTAAAAAAAAATTTTTTTAAAACTAAAAGGAAGAGGTAGATTATGGTTGAGTTGCAATCAAAGTAATGTCTAAACGCAACTTAAATATAAATATATGTATATCTCTTCAAGAAAAAGACATTTGATAATGGAGTGGAAATAAAGAATTATAACTTGACCATATATACACAAATTAGTAAAAGTTCACTTGTTTAACTTCTTATGCTAATGCTCTATTCCATCCCCCCCATCAACAATTGTTTAGACACTTGCTTAATTCTTACTGTCCCGTAAGTTGAGTACAACTAAGGTAAAATACCAACTCCTCTGATTAATATTTCGATTTATATGACACTTACTAACCAAAAAGTTATATGAGTTGCTAAACTTGACAAAACAGAGCAAGATACATTTCTATCGGTTTGTTTATCAAATGTTGAAATTTTAAAATTTCTTAAAAAGTATTATACTTGGGAATAGTAAAACTATATTTTAAGATTAGGTAAAGGTTCTTTGGACTAATCAACATCATAACAAGGTTGACCCTTTAAAAAAGACCCTTTACTGAGAAATTCTACAAGATCTTTCAGACCTCAATTGGTGGTCAGCAGCGGAGATCGAACTCAAGACCGTAATGTTTTTAGGCCAATACCTTAATTATCACAGTACGGCCAGTTTTAGAACGTAAAACCAAACTTAATTTCTGCAGCGTGTTAAATTGTAGCTTATGTATATAAGTGTGCTAGGTTTAGTTAAATTGTAGTTTTAGTAAGTTGTAGCTGCTGGTTTTCATGTTCGTAGGCTCCTTTTCTTTTATAATACTTATTTTTTAACAAAAACTGCATATATATATATATATATATATATATATATATATATATATATATATATATATATATATATATATAATATATATTGCTAAAATATTAAGCATAATATGCATTGAATGCAAAGCAAAATTAGATCAGTTTGAGCTAATACTTTTGATAACAGTTCTAAGTAGGTCAGTGCTTTAAGTAAATTAAAAGCTCTTTATATCTAAAAATCAACCTCAAAATTTACGTATTTTAAAATGACAGCAGGGAGGTTACCTAGACAAAGTATAATATTTAATATTGTTTTTAACACATATATTGATTAAAATTATTCATATTTTTGTGTTATCTAACTTTTATATCTCTTTTAAAACAAACAACAACAACAAATAAAAGTATTTAGCATAAAATAACGGTTACTGTAACAAAAAGGAACTATATACTTTGATTTATCTTTTAATAAATATATCGCCCTTAATAAAAATATAAAAATAAACTTTTATTAATTTTTCACTTTTCACATTCATTTAATTTTTTATTTTTTTTATTATTTTATTATTTTAATTTTAATATTTTAACATGAGCAAAAGAATTATATTATTTTAAGGAAATTCCAAAATAATTGAAGAATAACATTTTTGTTTTTCGTGCCTTTTTTTCGTCTTAAGTTTTATAAAGGAAACGAACGATTAAGAATAAACACCTGCTGTGTGAAAAATTGATTATTACATTTTTTTTATGTAAACTCTAAAGTAATCGTAAAATTATTTATTTTTCACATTTTTCATTTTAAAAACCGTTTTTTTTTTTTAGAAGTCAAAGACTTTTAATCATGGAATATTTTTATATTGATAAATTAGAGAAATGAGAAAATTTAACTTGATTCCGGTTTAAGAAAAAATTGAAATTCATTGGGTTGTGGAAGGTGGATTTGATGAAAAAATTTAAAAAATATGCCAATTTTATCAAATGTCAGAAACGCTTAGTGGATTAGAATATATATTTTGATGGACCAATCAGTCTTGAAAAGAGGATATTACTTTGTCACAATAATTTTATATTTTACGAAAATATAAAGCAGTTCCAAAAAATAATACCATCACAATCAGAAAAAGTCTAATCACTGTATTCAATTAGCCACTTTACAACGATATTCATTAAACTTTTAACCTGCTATCTTTTCTTCAATTATCGAATTTTATATATAACTTATTACACTGTACAACAAAAGAGAATTTGGTCAATTGTTTTTCATATAAAACTTGTCATATACAAACATAGTTAACCATGACAAAAATATAAATTTTGTTTGTTATAAATATTTAGAGTCACAAAAAACAAAAGGGACCGCTTTTTAAGTTTTTTAGTAAAATCAGCGTAAGTTCATATGAAAAAACCATTCAGTAAGCAAAAAGTTTTTATTTTTAACCTGTACACATTTCCCGTATTTTTACACTAGAACGTTTATGAAAAATGTATGTTGATAGAAAAAATATTTTTTTTATGTTTGACGTTAAAAAATCAACCAAAATAAAAATGCAACTTCAAAACAGTTGCTATATTTTATTTCATATAGCATTCATTTAGTTTATGTTATATAGTTTGACCAACCGATAAAAGAGTAAAATAATCAAAATTACTTACGATATATCCCCAAATGGTGCGAACGCATCCTTTAGCTGTTGAGTTTCAATTTCTGGACTTAAATCCCCTACAAATATGTGATAATGTTCTGAAAATAAAAAAAAAACAAAAATAAAAATGATAAAAAAATATAATAAAATAACAATAAATTATATATTAAATTTGGGAAATTACAGTTTTTCTATGTATAAAAATTTTCATTTTATTTTTACTTTTTTTATTCAATTCATTCTCATTCAATTTAATTCATAAAATATCACGTGTTATTTCGCACGGATTGTGGTTTATTATGTATATATGTATCTATATGGTGTGTGTTATGTATGAAATTTCATCAGATTTTCAAAACCAAGATAAAATATAAATTTGTGTGGAGTACCTACATAATATGTACGTACATACGTGTATATATATTTTTGACACAAGATGAATCATAAACATGGAATATATATATAAATATATATATTTATATATATATATATATATATATATATATATATATATATATATATATATATATATATATATATATATATATATATATATATATATATATATATATAAAGGGAAAAATAATCCATATTATATGTTGATAATTTAATTTAATATTTATTTTTCTTGCGAGAAGGTAAAACAAAAATATTTTCCAAAGAAATATATTTTGCTTTCTGGGTAAAACAAATGGGTTTCGTTTATATGCTACCAAAAAGAAAAAAAGAAAATCCATAACAAAAAACTGAATTAATTAATAAATTTCGGTAAATTAGAAGTGTTTATACTTTTATTATTTATTAGGTCTTATATAGAATTTATTTTTTGCTATATATATATAAAGATAGTAACTGCCTAAAGAAAATACTTGAAATAGAATTGGAAATATAAACAAAACAGAAGCAAAAAAATCACAATCAGTCAGCAATTAATGAATGTGAAGATCGTGTTCAGACTGATTAATTGAATATAAGGTATTTATGATTTATTTTGTCTATATATAGGTTTTGTTTTGTTGTTGTTATAAATGAAGTGGAAATTCGGATTTTTAAGATTTTTTTCCCGAATAAATTGTTTATCTTTTGTTTTTCTTATTATTAATTGTATAACATTCTTTTGTTCGAATTAAGCCAAGTTTTTTGCTTTATTAAATTAGTGATTAATTGTCTCTTTAAATATAAAAAAAAATATTCTGCGCAGACTAATTTTTTTTTAATAGTCACCCAGCAACATTTATTGACAATTTCAGGTAACGAAGCAACAAAATAAAATGAATAAAATAAAATACAATCAACAATCAAAATTGACCTAGAAAAACCACGTTACGATTTTCATTTTTTTTATTGTTAAATTATTTAAAATTATTCTATTTTCGGTGTACCAACTTTAACATGATATGGAAAATCTGGAAAATTAGATATATAAATCATACCACCACCCTAACTCTTGTAGAAATTGTTGTATATATAAATAGCTATATGGTCTAACCTCTGTCAACTTTTTGTTCTTTATATACGGAAAATTTTTATTATTTTTAAACTATGTATATACGTATGTATACCTCTACTTCATCATCTCATAAATTCAAATAAAAATTTGTGATTTTGATTAGGATTTATCGGTTTCATTTTATTTGAAAATTTTCATTTTTATTTTTCATTTTGTGATAATAAAAAGTGTATGCGGTATTATAGATTTTCACAATAACAAAAAGTTATAATAAAGTATCTCTCCAAATTTATTTTTGTGTGCCTTCAATATTCTTTTTTTTTCTGGAATAACTAAGCGAGGGGCCAGTACGAAAATAAATAATAAAAAACGTGTTTTGAATTAAAATAAAATATGTATATCTATATAGCAGCAGACGAAGAAATATATAAACTTACTTTATACTTCCTTAAATTCAATATAAAATAAATAATTCAATATAAGGCAAACAAAAAAAAAAAAAAAAGATATCCTTGCCAACAACAAAATGTATCAAAAAGTTAAACCACCATTATCATCATCATCATCTTTATTTGTTTTACTTTATTAGAAAAAAAAAACGACGAAAGAAAAGTTCAGAAGAAAATATTTAACCACGGTACTATGTTATTGTTGTATAACAATAACCGATCCAAAAAAAAAGAACATGGCACATTTAAATTTTCATTCATGGTAACTTTTTGGAAGATCTTATACGTGATAAAGTGTATTATTATTATACGAAAAAAAAAAATGATTTGTAGTTTTTCGTGTGTGAGTATTATTTCCCGAACCGAGGAAAAAGTCAACCCTCTATATATTTAAATGTAATTCATACCGCACATTTACCACCCCAAACCATTTTTCCCTCGCATAAACGAATACCAGCTTAATGATTTATAACTGATTATTTTTGTTTGTGTATGTGTGTGTGTGTTATTGTGTTTATATATAAAAGATATATTATATGGAAACAGAAGTGACTATTAGGACAAGTAAGTCTTTTACACAAATATTTATTGTTTCACACCAAAAAAAAAAAAAAAGAAAAAGGAAAAATTATTAATTACTGCTATTACATGTGGAGAAATATTTGTGTACCAAAAAAAAAGCGAATGAAATTATGTAAAGGCAGCATACTATTTGTGGTTGCCTACCTCGTTCATTGTTTCTATAATGGTTTTAGTCTGCGCTTGACCTTAGTTGAATGAACTACTGTGAACTACGTTATTTTTATAAAAAGAAAGAGTGCAAAAAAATATATATTTGTTCAAGCTCGTTTTGCTTGAATATCATGATACAAAAATTAAAGCTTTATAAATAAATTAAAATAATTGTTTGTTATGTTTTGCCAAACCAAGCTTTAGATACGTGGTCATCGTTTTTTTATTTTTTTTAAATTTTTTTTATTATAAACAAAAAAATGAAAGCTTTTTCTAACTACTCATCGTCTATAAAAGTCATGCTTACTAGTAAAAAAAAATAAAATAAAATAATTAATTATAAAATAGAAATAACAGGGTTTGCACTGAAAATTCAACTTTTTTTTTAAATTCACCATTTTGTTAGTCAATTTGACATTTTTGCATTTTAATTTCACTTTTTTCCGAAACCATTCGACAAAAAGATCGGTATACTATGTTTAAGAAATTTTTGGTAGAACATGGAACTAGGGTCATCAAAACTCCGATTTGTCTGAAAGGAGTGTACAAACACTATAAGTGATTTTAAATCAATTTCGTATCTTGGATGAAAAAGATACATATGATCACAAATTTCAATGACGATCTATGAAGTTGGACATAAGGTTAAGAAAAATTGTGATAACTTGGAAATTTACTTTCTGAAGATATAATAATAATCGACTCTATAATAAAGTCAAAATAATGAGAAGGATGACGAATTACCAAGGAAAATATATTATTGACAAATAAAAGCGACATATACAGTGGCATCAAAATTATTGCACAAGATGTAGGGGATTTTAAAAGTTAAATGGCGGTGATAATTTACTGTAAACTTTTTAGGTGTTTTTCCGAAAAAATTGTTAAATGCAATACCGAATTAGGGAGTAAGCCATTTCCAACTAAGAGCTAGCAACGAAATAAAGAATTTATAAAAAATCGTGCATTGATCTATTATATCCAACAAGCGCTTGAAGCAGTTAAATGGTCAACCAAGCAGAACAAAAAACACAAGTGAAATCATTAGAGTTTAAAAGTGTATATACTGGCTGGAAAATCAAAAAAAAAAATGAACCACTGGATTGTCTGCCAAGATTAAATTGTGATTAAGTTAGAAAAAAAGATTAATCAAAAAGGGCATAAAGTTTTGAATATTTCATTTCTGTCAAATTTAATCAGCAGTATTAGTAAGCAGGGATGAAAAATATAACAACGAAAATATATCAATATTTTTCCCAACCAGAATATATTCGCATTTAAAGCAATGGAATTGGAGGGGTTCACTCTTTTGAGCAGTACATTTTGTAATAAAGGGTCTTTATAAAATCATGGAGGTTATGGCTAATCAGTCATTTTCTTTTTCATTGGAAGCTAGCTAAAAAAAGAGATTTAGAC